>JAJLVH010000315.1:0-10989 GCA_030570155.1 Magnusiomyces magnusii
TTTCGTCACGTACTGCACAAAACAAGCCACAAACTACCCAACCTCAAGACTAATAACAACCATGAAGATATTTATTTAAATATTCATTTAAATAAGCTAAAATCTATTTCAACTTTTCAAAACTATATCTACAACTCTTTTACAAAACCTATTCAAATGGCAGAAAGCATGGAACAAAATCCTGCTGATAACAGGTTTGCTTATCACACCCTTCCTTCAGATCATATCAACGAGTCTAATGTCAGATCACTGCCTTTAAATATCGATCCACGATTTGCTTCTGTTTCAGCTGTTGAGCTCGATGTAGCTGTTGCTTTGTGTTCACTTTACTATAGCTGTCTACATTCAAACAATGCATCTGCACTTTCTAGATCTCATCCTCTGGAAAATCCTTCAACCAATCCTGCCGAAGTAACTAGCACTAGTGATTCTGCATCACAAGAATCTTCTTCTGGAACTTTGTATGAACCAGTCCATTCTGTTTCTTTTCGTCAGTTGCCTGGAATCCCACCTCCTTCTAGTATGATGAATAACGAATTGAGTTCAAGACCTCGGTATCAATTTCATCACCAGCTTCAACCACAATCTGATAATACCGAAAATAGACCTGGAATTGAACATACCATGGTAAAAAATCAAAGACCTGCTAGCGTTGAAAACGTTTTTCGGTTTGAATCTTTGGACTGTTTTCATTCAAGAAGCTTTGATCCAAAATATTCGTATCTAATAAGACGTAATGCAAACGGTGTTGAATATTTATCATTCCTGGCTCATTATGAACATATGCAAAGAGAAGCAAAACAAAAAGAATCTTTAAGCCATGTTTTAACTAAAAGACCTGTTCAAATTTCTCATCAGCCAAATAAAAATCGCACCGAATTGCCAGTCCCTGCTCATTTGAAATTGCAACTGCCAGAAATAAAGTCTGAAAACTCTGATACTGTTGGACTTGGAAATCAACATCAGTTGTCTTCAGTTGATCCAGCACCCGATTCTAATGTAAATCGTTATTATCAAAATGTCAGACCAGCTACGGAATTCTTTCCAGCAGACAAAAAAAGAGAATCATATAAAGATGCTTCTCAAATAAACTCCGTTTCAGAACCAGTTCATCACCAATGGAGGGCTCATGAACAATCTTCTCACGGAGATCGAAACCCATCAAACTTGGCACCTTTGGCTTTTAATTTTGTTCCTGTCGATCAGCATCAAACAATGTGTTTTGTCAAACCAGTGCATCCCAATCAACAACCGTTTGATTATCCTGCAGACATAACTACACACCCATCATCATCTTCAGCAATCAATCAAGGTTCCAATAATTTGCTTACGAATTCTGTAAAGCCACAAACCGAACCACAATCTTTGAAAACTGAGCCTGAAAATGTTGCTGTCACAAAGCCTAAACCGTCAGGTATAAAGACTAGACGTGGAAGACCTAAAGCTGGTCTTAGTAGAACTGGAAAAAGAAAAGTGCCAGTGAAAGGTAAGCAGTCACCAAAGAAACAACGAATCCAGTCAAACGGAAAAATTGGTAGCACCGAAGCTGACAGACTTGAAGGCAAAAAGAAAACGGCTGGACCAGAACTATACTTGACTTCGGACGACGAATCAGAGTCATCGGATGACGAACCATATCGAGCTAATACAAAGTCATCAGAGTCTAAAGGAAAAGGAAAACCTACGAGAAGGTCAAAGAAAGAACCGGACGAAACTTCTGGTCGACAATCTGGCAGATCAAAGAATACGAGAAACTTGGATGATGGGTCAACAGATGAATCTCAGCCACAATCGTCAGAATCGTCAGAATCGTCGGAATCGTCGGAATCGTCGGAATCATCAGAATCGTCGCAGTCCTCACATTATTCTTCTCGATCTTCTGAACCATCTCCACAATCCTCACAACCTAATGTGGTTACTAAATGTAATACCCGATCAAGAATACCACAAAATGGTTCACACCCACTTGGTTTTGATGCCGAAAAAGATATCCCGGCTCCACGTTCAAGCAAATCTGCAACTAATCATAGAAATGCGAACGGCTCATCGACTCCAAATCAAAGCTTTATTGTCACTTTAAAGACAAACAAACCTGGCGCTTTCAAAAGATTGGTTCCGTCAAGCAAAGTAGCACCTGCCCCTGCTTCCAAACGTGTTTGTACATCTCGACAACCCGCCGATTCTGATTCCAATAATGGAGAAGAATCGTCAACGAAATCGCCTAGAAATGCCAAAACCAATACACCAGGATCCAAAAAAAGAGGCCGGCCTACAAACAAAAAACCAAGTTTAGACGCTTCTATTCAAAAATTCACGCTTATTGCGCCAGCTGCTGTCACGTCTTGTTTCGTTTCACCGGCTGGAGAATCGCAATCTGGTGATTTACCAGGCGACGATTCCCAAGCCTCCGCCGAAAAAACGTCAGAAAACGTTGGCCAAAAAAGAAAAACTGGTCAAGGAAAAAAAGTAAAGGAAAGTGTTGTTCAGCAAGTTTCTTCACAAGAATCTCAAGACACGCAAGAAAAGAGAATCGCAAGACTGTTTGATGTTCCCATAATTGTTCCAAAAAGTGTTCCAAAAAGTGTTTCAAGGGATTTGAACAGAGTTACTAAAATTGTGAGCAAAAAAGTGAATAAAATGAGCAAGCCGGTGATTCAAAAAAGTAATGGTGATGATGACAAAAACAGTCAATCTCATGATGAATTTGCCGATTATGAAGAAAAGTAGTAAATTTTTGTATTTTTATAATCAATACAACTCAAACCCTTGCGAAAACTCCAAAGCCAACATCAACTTTTCTTTCAAAATTCGTTTATTCGAATACTCTGGCAAAAACAACGTTGACGTGCACACAGAAGCTGTGGGTAACGAGTCTACATCAGGTTTTCCATTCTGTGCAATCACAAACTCAAATTTGGATCCATAACTGCGTTCAAGCCCTGGCGGAAGGCGGTCGGTGCCCGTGACAAATTGGACTAGCTTGGATAGTTGGATTTGTGACATTTCGTGAAGAACAATGTCCCAGAAATTGGAAACCAAAGCTGATTGCGAAAAAGGTGTTTGAGAATTGGACTCGTTTCTGTTCACATGTTCTAATGACCCATATGTTGCACATTTATAAAGCATCATTGGATCGTTAAACAAAGCTCCTTGCACCAAAAGCCGAAGCTCGGTATCCGTAAACAACCTTTTAACCAACGATTTGTCAACAACCGCGTAAAACCCTGCACAGAACGAATCAAAAAACTTGCTAATGTTGTTATACTTGAAATGGTACAAAATAAAGCACTCCACGTAAAGATTAATGTTTTCCTTGGTAACATATCCAGAACCCATTGTTTCATGTACTTTTTGTTGCATTTCTGGTGGTAATTGATCAAAAAAGTGGCTGTTTTCGTTTTCTATTTCATCAAAAAAAGTAATTGGAATATATGCGGACTCAAGCTCTTCTTCATGATCACTATAATACTCCATGGTTTGAAAAAAACTAGGCCATAGCTCAGCAACTGCTGCGCATTTGTCAGTATAAGAAACGGAATCGAAAACTTTGGTATAGCATTCGTGGTCTGCCCACATGATTACAACTTTGTAAAAGTAAAGCGGGAAATTGACAGCAACCGTGTTGGAATTGTACAACGCAAGTCCTATAACCATTCCAATGAAAAAGTATGCCTCGGTTTTTGTATAATTGGCTTCTTTTTCTTCCTCTTCTTTCTCACTAAACCACATTTTGAAACTTTGCTCATTTGGGACTTTGAAAAATTGACCGTTTCCAGCATCTTTCACAAGTTCTTGAGCAAAAAATTTGAAAAATTCAATCTGCACACCACCTGCGTCATGGCCCAGCTCGGACTGGAATCTGACACGCAACGGGTTATGAAAAGGTGTCGAATAAGGTGCAAGCATTTGGATTTGAAGCGAATTGAATGTAGTGAGTAAATTAAATGAATTGCGATTATTGTCAATATTGTCATCATTGGTTTCTTGACTTTTTGATGACCACTGGTCACGTAATGCTAAAACAAAAGTAACATTTTGATTATATAAAGGTACCAATTGATGCTTTTGTTGTCTCTTTCTCAAAATGTCTTTTCTTTTGAGTAACCAAGATAAGTTTTCAGTAGCTCGGCCAGATTTGAATGCAAACATCATTTTTTGGTAATTGGCAAACCGGAAAAGTTTGAATTTTTCAAATGTTGGTAATAAAGTAGAAGCCAAGTCTTTAAACAAATAAAGTCGGCCATTGTTGGTAATATCTTGAGTTGTTGGTGGTGCGTTTATTGAAAATAAAAGTTGGGTAATGCTAATAGTAGACGAAGGTATCAGTTTAAATTCGTCAAACCACATCACTTGTTTACTTTTTTGGGTGTTTGATGATATGTATGCAACAATTTTGTGTAAATGTGACGATTTGGATACTGGAGCACCAGGAGCCCATGCTTGCAAGACTTTTTGTGCCACAGTCGCGTTATACATTTCATATCCAGGAAAATTTTCTAAAATAGATTGGATCGTGGTATCGTTCTTGGTATCAAAATGACGAAACATTGAAGATAATTGAATTGGGACATTAATAAATCGAGAATTGCAAGGCGATGCTTTGCTGACGAGAATGTATAAAGACTTTATTAACACGAGGTTGGGTCCATTTAACGGTTTGTTGTAGAAACTGTCATCAAGTAACGGTTCAAGACAAGGTGCTGAAACAATTGCGTTAGAAGCTACGCGAACAAAGTATAGCTGATATGGGGAATTCTTGAATTTGGTCATGATGTAGCCAATCAATTGGTCAATCAACTGATCAACGTGTGATGAAGCAAAATTGGGTATATGGCTACTAAAATCATCAGATATCCAATTACTTTTGTCAACCAACAAGTCCAAAACCCTTGAAGCAGACCGGTATCCATTTGGGTCAACTGTTTGCAAATATTGGTCCTTATTTACAGACCCAATGAAAGCTCTGACTTCGTGATCGCCCAGCATGTGCGTACCAGAAATAGTACGATTTCGTAGTTTTTGATCCCAGGGAAATTTCAGATGCAATTTATTGGTATGATTTATATCGTCAGCATTATTGGCATTAGTATCGGTGCACACACACAGTCCAGTTCTTCCCAGCAATGAAGCCAGATATCTTGCCAGAGTGACAGAAGCGCCGTCTTGAAGCTTTCCTTTTAAAGATGAACCTAATCCAAGTTGAAAAAACGTATTTTGGGTATACAAATTCTCACAGTTTCTGTGATTGCAACCATTGTTCAGTTGACAAACGTACGCAGAGACTATATCATTATACGCATTACTTGGTGTTTCCTTTAAACTTGTATCCATTGAACAAACTTGGTGGTCAAGTGGCCAAGTCGGTGGTCAGCCAGGTTTATATATATTGTGTACATTTGAGTCTGTATGTGTACATGTCAGCACATTCGCACATTCGCTACCGCCAAAATTTTCGGAAATTTCATCGAATCACAAACTTTCAGTCCAAAAGATTTTTTTCAGCAGGTCTTGACGGATTAAATAACGTGAACATCGATTCGTTGCTATATCCACAGAAGAATATCCACAATGCCTCGCTTCACATTAAAGAGCTTAAAAAAGAGTGCCATTGCACGTCCTCCTCCCACGTTCACACCCTCGGTTCCTTTGACCGAAGCTCTCAAATCCAAAAGCGCTGCTAATGGCACAGCCCGGCCTGCCAAAAAGGTTGCCCGAACTTTACCCAAACCCGAGCGGTCCATTGAAACCCTCGAAAGGGCCGTGTCGCAGATTGAAGAAGGCAAGGCCCATTTCAAGGTTGGTTCTAAGCAGGTGTTTCTTCCAGCTGCCAAAGTGGTGCTTCTCCGTCCTAACGCCAAACACACGCCATTCCAAGCCAAGTTCATTGTTCCCCGTTATTTCAACCGTTTAGACCTCCGCGACTATTTGTACCATGTGTACGGCCTGCGGGCACTCAACGTGACTACACAGCTCTTGTGGGCTCGCTGGACTCGTCAAACCCCTCGCTCGCCTAGATACCGATCGACCCAAATCAAGAAAATGACTATTGACATGGACGAGCCGTTTGTGTGGCCCGAAAAGCCATCCGAGAAGCAGCTCGACGACTTGCTCAATCTCACACTGGTCAAGGAGTTCAACAAGTTCAACGACGAAATCGGCATGCGTCTCGGTTCGGACAGAAACAAACCTGTCAAGGCTTTTGGCGGTTTGCTTGGTCCTTTCCCTGACGCTCCTCAACCCTTTGTTCCAAAATTCTTTAAAAAGGATGCCCAAGTCGCGCAACAAAAGGCAGAAGAAGAAGCTAAAAGGGCTGACGAAGAAGAGCTTGTCAAGAGATTTCTCAAGTTGTAAATATATATACACATAAAGAATGGTGTGTGTGTTTTTTTTGTTTTTTTTTTTTGGTTAACATTGTTTTACAATTGTAAATGTACATATGTGATTTATTAGATATGATACATATGTATCGTGAAAAAAATAAATAATAAATAAAAATTGTAATTACTATCATACAACCGTTTTTGTTTTATGCGTTTCGATGGCTTCTTGATGAGTTGGGTGGACCTGTTCCATGGCTGGAGTTTTGAACCCCTCCGCGGCCTCGACTCATGTTGATTGGATATTTGCTACCAGTTTGTTTCGTGTTACTCGAAGCACCTGCATTGTTTGCACCAGATAACGAAGACGAGGTTTTTTGTCTCTTCATAGAATCTACATGACCAGATTCTTTGCCGCCCATTGAGTTCTTGCTGCTCAGTAATTGCTGCTGTAACTGATGATGTAAATAGCTTGGAGAACTAGCTCCGCTTTGATGGCTCTGTGGGTTTATTTTTGGTATAGATCCGCTTCTTAGACTGTTTGAAGAACTTCCTCCATGGTAATTACTGCCACTGATTGAATCCGTGTCAACATAATTAAACATTGGTATCATTTCTGATTCTGGAGATTTGGTTCCACTCGCGCCTACAAAATCCTTTTTATCGCCGCCGCCTCCGCTGTGGTAACTTCCTGGCCCGGATGACCGATTCTGCTCTTTAGATGCGTTTATTAGAGATTCCACGATAGCATGCTTTTCTGTTAGTAAATTATTCGCTTCTGCGTATTTTTTAGACAGCTCCTCGTATGCCGTTTTGTATCTCTCGGTTTCTTGTTTGGCTTCGCGAATATACGCTTCGTTGCTTTCAGTCGACGCTTTAGAAGGTTTCAGGGATTGCTGCTGTGCAATTTGAAGCATCGACTGTAAAGTGCTGATTTGATTTCTTGACTTCTTTTCCGAATCTTCTTTACTTTTTTCAGCTGCTGTTTTGGCCATACTCAATTCCTTAAGCTTAGTCAACATGTTTTCAGTAGCATATGCTTCTTCCAATGACACATGGTTATCTGTCCGCTTCAACAGCTCGGCCTTTTCGCTTTCTGATACTTCCAACGCTTGCTTGTAATTATTGGCACGCTCCTGTTCTTTTGAAAGTTCATTGACACGGAGTTCAAGGTACGCCACTTTTTCTTCCTTTTTAAGAGCAAGCCCCAAAGAAACCGAGTTCGAAGCGTCTAAATCTGTATACTTGACTTTGAGTTCCCGAAGCTCGTTTTCAAAGTTTTCGGCTTTACGTTGAAACTCTAGTGTTCGGTCAGCTGAAGAATGTTCAAATGCACGCTGCTTCTTTTGTGTAGCGAGTAACTCAACTTGCACTTTTTCAAATGATGCAGTCAGTCCAGCGATGTGTGAGTGTAACAATTCGTTTGCTGAAGCTAGCCCTTGTACCGTTTGTAAAACTGACAAATCGGTTAGTCTCGATTTTTGAAGCTCGCGAAGCTGTCGATGTGAATGGAATTCGCAAAAGAAAACAAAGTCAAATTCGTTACGAAGAATGCTGAATTCTCGGTGGTAAAACAAAGTAGAGGTGTCTTCAGAAGGTTTAGTAGTCACTGTGTTGACAGTTGTAGAACTGGTGATTCTGCTGTTAGTTGGCAAAGCAGGATTTCTGGCAATTGTAGAATGAGAAAGAAGTGGCGAGGTATGTAAATGGTTGGTAAAAGTCGCTACAGGAATTCGAGGTGATCCTCGAGCATTTTGAAGGGTATCAGAGAGTACAGAAGAAATTGCAGTGCTTGAAGGAGTTGAAGCAGTGTTGGTGACTGTAGAATGGCTTGAGTTTGGAGAAAGCCGAATGATGTCAGGTTCATTAGAAGTTGATGGTGAAGATGAAGAGTTTGTAGTAGTACTGTTATTGGCAGAACCAACAGGAGGACTATTTACTACAATATGGGTGACAGAACTAGAAGGAGCAGATTGGCCAACAAGCATAGGACTATTCATAATATCAACCACCGTTTTTGGACGACTCAAAGGAGACAATTGGTTGTTGTTGTTGTTGTTGTTGTTGTTGTTGTTGTTGTTGTGGTTGTTGTTGTTGTTGTTGTTGTTGTTGTTGTTGTTGTTGTTTTTGGGTGCTAGAGTTTTTGACGATAGGAAGGAAGATGGGACACTTGCGTCATAAGCAGATTTTGATTTTGCTAAAGAATCGGAAGGTGCAGGGTCATTAAGACTGAAATCGTCGGGCACGAGATCAGTTCCGTAAATGAAATTTTTGTTTCGGTTGTTTGTAGCAGTAGTAGAACCGAATTTGTTGTCATCGTTTTTAGTAAATAGTTGTTTGTGTTCATCCATCAAAACCTCGGAATCTTTAAAATTGTCGGGAGCATAGGTGAGTCTTGGAGTGGTGCTCCAAGAGTCTGAATTTCTTCGATACTCGATCGGTGAGGCAATAAGAGGAATTTCGGGAGTTCCGCTGTTGGGTTTTTTCATGCTTGCTTCACTGTCAGTAGGTACATTTTCAAGATCCAACTTTTCCATCAGCTGTTCATTTTCAAACAATGAATTAAGATAGGTATCGTCGTCATTGTTTTCGTTGTGGTGTTGAGAAGCCGTTGTAGTAGGTCGATTATGATGTTGGGCGCGAACGGCAAAACTTGAATGGCGTCTTGATTGAGGAAAAACTTCTTTAAAGCGTTCACGCAACGAGTTGCAAAAAGTAGCGAGTTCGACAGGAGATCCAAGAGACGCAATACAGCTAGGATCAAGTTCTTGTTCGGTAGTGAAGCGGGCAAGCAAAGGATTGATGCAGTGGGAGTAAAACAATTGCTGACTTCGGTCGGTAATCCAGGAAGGATTCCATGCATCAGGAAATGGAACGGTATGAGATAAAGTGGTGTCGGTGCGTTTTGTAATGAACTCAGTTGGTTGACGAATAAAGGACATGAAATTCAAAGGCCATAAACCGTACAAAGAAGTAAAAAGAGGAGCAACGTCGATAATTTGAACTTCGGGAAGATCAAAGGCTTTTGAAATCATACGCCAGCCCTTGGGAATGGGAATTTTTGGAATATTTTCGTCGGGATGTGGAGTTTTGGCTTCAGCACTGCTGGAAGCAGTAGAATCGGCTGGTTGAATTGGGTGCTGAGAAAGTCTTGGTAACGAAAAGTCATAGTTGAACGAGTTCCAACAAGAAAGACGACCGTAAATGAGAAAGAGTTTGAAGAGCACGTTGTTTGTGAGTTTGCTAGCAAAGTAGGGAACAATCATTCCCAACACTTTAGAACCGATGATAAGGCCAGTTTGAGAGGTGTCGTGTAGTAAAGAGTTGAGAAGCGTGTTGAGATAGTTTGTTTCAGCAACAGCGCCGATATTTGAAGTAGGATTTTGAGAAACAAAAAGAGAAACAAGACTGAAGCTGATTTGACGATGATTTGGATCTCGAGCTTTATAAAAGTCGAGTCGCTGAAAAAAGAGTTTTTCATTATAACTGGCCCATTTCAGCAGTAAATCTCTTGAGCTTTTGACCAAGACACGCAAACGTTCTTCTAAAGTAAGACCCGATTCTTTGAAAGAAAACCATTTATCAAGATTAAGGCATAAATAGATGTCAAGAATCCAGGAAAAGTACAAACTACTAGGAGTGTTTTCTTCAGTAAAAGAGGTGTTGACGTGAGGAAGGGTTGCAGAGGCAATGGAACTATGAAGAGCTGGGGTGGTTGGGTCAATCAATGGAGACAGTGCTGGGTTTTCAGCCAGCAAAGAAGTGGCGGCTGGAAGATTCAAAAGGGTATCGTTGGTGGCATCTGATGAATCACCACTGGTATTATCAGCCACTGATTTATTAAGAGAATGAGTTCCACGGTCCAACACGGCAAGTAAAAACGATCTGGAAGCATCAACAGATTCAATCAAATGACCTGCAGAGTTCAAAGCTGGTCCAACATAAGCTTTAAACCATTCGTGAAGTTGGTCTTGATTCACAAGCAGCGGTGCAAAATAAACCAGACACTGTAAAAAACATGCCTCGGGCACCGAATTGTCTCGGGCAACCGTTTGCAAATGAAGCAAATCGTCATGAACTTTCGATGAATAAGAAATGTCAATGGCAGCAGAATGAGAATCAACAAACTCTTCAACGGTCTTGACCAGGTCTGCCGGCCAAACATGATTAGGAGCCACGGCCTTTTTCTTGGTGAAAAAAGCTTCAATGGCTTTGACAGTGCTACGACGAGAACCTGCCATAGTTGGTTTTTGTTGTTTTTGGTTTTTTTGGTTTTTTGGTTTTTTGGTTTTTGGCGAGTTGGTAAAAAGAAGAAAACTCGTTTCAGCTAAAAAAAAAAAAAAACAAGTTGATATAGACCATGTAGTTATCACGTGACTATAATAAAAGGATTAAAAATGGTCTCTGGCGGGATCGAACCGCCGATCCTCGCGTTTCGCAAGTAGTCTTGTTATTAGCACGATGCCTTAACCAACTGGGCCAAGAGACCTTTTCTTGGAATATGGTTTTCAAATAAATTACTTATTCTGATTTTCTTTTTTAAGAATTTTAAAATTTCGGTTAAAAATTTTTTTTTTTTTTTTTTTTTTTTTTTTTTTTTTTTTTTGGGAAGGTGGTATAGTGTAGTCGTTAAGTCGTCTGCGGTGTGCGCTTTTCCCTTGTGTTGACTCTG
>JAJLVH010000316.1:0-10988 GCA_030570155.1 Magnusiomyces magnusii
ATGGATATCATACTGATTACCTCATATTTACATAATCGCGGCATAACGGTTTTATTATCTCCATCAAGTTTCACTGCCGCCAGCATTTACTGCCTTATCTGCAAACGCTGGTGCATTTGTATGATATCATAGCTTTAACAATAACCACAAAACCAACTGTTTCTTTCTGGGATCCGTATCAAACTTTATTCCCAAAGCATTACAAGTTCTTATCTGTTTCGCTTCGGAAGCCACGCGTCTCGTGATCGTTTGTTTGTGTGTCCTGCGGCAACCAACCGTTTACAGATCTGCGCCCTTGTGTATGAATTCATCACCAACAATTGCCACTATCTGAGTTTTTAAACACCAAAACTTAAAATATATATATATATATATAGTCACCAAACCGTCAACTGCCTACCTTGGTGTCTTTATATTCTTTGTTTCTACTACAAAAACTACTAGTCACTTCAACACCTTGCCATAACAGCAACGGTCTGCCACTGGAAAATAATATTTAAAAACCCTCTTTCGGGTTGCTACTTTCCCCTATTTCATCCACACCAACAGCAATCCAAACTTGGTTCTCACACATTGAAGTATAAACGCCAACAAAACCTTCATCACCATCTTTTTTACTTTTTCATCATATCCGTCATGGCTGATTCTTCTGCATTGCCGACTGCGACCCATAACTCTGCTCCCACAACTTCTACTTTAGACCCTTCGTCTTCTGGAAGCTTTGCTGCTCAAAAATCAAAGCCGTTTTTCTCGTCAAACATCATTTCATCAATAGACAATTCCTTACCTGCTCCACGGTTGTCACTGGATTTAGAACCAAACCCGTTTGAACTGTCTTTCAAGGAACGTGAATCATCATCCAAAAAACCTCCAAACCCTACTCCTTCTTTACCCGCAGATCCTGCAAACCCAAACCTCCAAAAGCTTCTTTCAAAGACGTTGACCAGCAACCCTTTTTCTGGCGATTCCAACGTGAATTCTCACAAATCCTCTGCAACCGCTTCATCTGGACCATCATCACTGTTTCCCAGCAGCAACAACAACAACAGCACCAGCACCAGCAACAGCACCAGCACCAGCAACAACAACAGCAGCAGCAACAACAACAACAACAACAACAACAGCAGCAGCAACAACAACAACAACAACAACAACAACAACAACAACAACAACAACAACAACCAGTTTCTGAATCCAGAAAGTCGTCGCGTTCTTCCTCCAATGTCGTCGATTTCGTCACCTTCGTTGATGGCCAACGGTGGTCATGGTAGCTCTGGTTGGTCAGATTCCTTACGTTCTGGTCCTCTTTCACCTGCAATGCTTCAAGGTCCAGCTCCACAACAGCAACAGCAACAAACTCAACATCCGTCAAATCTTAACAATACATCTTCCGTTGTCAATACTTCAATCACGGCTTCAGCTCCAACAACTAATCCTACTGCCAGTGCTGTTGCAACTGCAAACGCTATTCGTCCCGGTCCCTTGTCGCCATTCATTCAAAGCTCGCTTCTGGGTACTGACACCGGTGGCTTGTTTCCTACTCCTGGCCCGGCCACTGCAGCCATTTTGAACTCGCTCAACAGTGATCTTATTGGATCTACCGGATTGACTCCGCTACCTTTGAAAACTGGAGTAACTACATCTTCAATCCTTCCAACCTTGGGTTCCTTGGCTCGGTCCACGCAAGGAATGCAAATGCCGGATTTACAACCAACTGCTGCTTCTGCTATAGCAAGTTCTCAGCCTCCGTCTGGAAATACGCCCAATACCTATAACGGTTCTGTTGATGCTGCTGCTTCACTGTACATGATGAGCAAAGGGGGTTCTCAGCAATATCAACAGCAAAACCCTCAGCAACCAGTTTCGATTATGAATGTTGGTATCAAACGCGAAACATCTCCGCTCCAAAATGCGAACTTGCTTCCGTTTTCTCATACTGTAGCAAAAGAAGACGCACCAATTACAGCAACCAACAATTTTCACAATTCAGCCGCACACACATCATCGTCGTCTTTGTCAGCAACAACCGCATCAACACCGTCTACTTCGATTTCGTTGTCTTCGTCATCTTCTGCAGGAAAGCGTGGAAGAGGCAGTGCTGGAAACAAGAGAAGTAAACGTCGTAAAAGTGATATGGACGACAATGTATCAATTGGTATTACCAATGAAAATGAGACCTTAACTGGTTCTCGTACTCGTGGTCAAAAGGTAGAATCTGGTCGGTCTAAAAATAAAAAGGACAATAGTGTCAATTTTGAATTAAATAATTATGATGAAGATGACAATGATGATGATGAAAACAACGAAAGTGGTAATGATGGAAACGAATCTTCAAAAAGGTCGTCTAAAGATCTCGTGTCTAATTCTAAATCAGACAAGAAGAAACTTAGCGAAGAAGAAAAGCGAAAATCATTTCTAGAACGAAACCGAATTGCTGCTTTGAAATGTCGTCAACGAAAGAAACAGTGGACCCAAGATTTACAAAATAAAGTAGAAACTTATGCTGCTCAAAACGAGACATTGAATCGACAGGTTTCTGCTTTACAAGAAGAAGTGATTGCTTTGAGAACCGCGTTGCTCAATCATCGCAACTGTTCTTTAGGATTAGAACCAGAACTCTTGTCTTCATTGCTTACAACTCAGTCTGCCGTTATTGCAAGCCAACTTCCTGGACTTGGTGTTGTTTCTCAACTACCCAATAACCCAGTTGTTCAATCAATTCTTTCTCAACAGCAATCACAAATTGCAACAGCACCTGTTGCAGCATCGTCAATCGTTGCCAATACACAAATGCAAGCTTCACTTCCAAGCGTTAACCATCCAACATCTACTACTGTTGGTGCGATTCCTAACGGCATGGTTTCGCAAGCTCAGCAAATTCAAGCTCCATATGGATACCAGCAAACTTTGTACCCAAACACTACTGTTCAACCTGATTCTCGTCAGCTTGCTCAAGCACCTGCACAAGCTCTTTTACAAACGACTGGCGCTGCTCGGTGACAATGAATAGTGACATGATGTAAAATTTTAAAAAATGTAAAAAAAAACAAAAAAAAACAATCATAATAAATTTCGTATATATTTGTAAAGTATGGTTTTTTCGCCTGTAGACTGTTAATCTGATGTCAAAATTTGTATGAAAACGATTTTCAAAGACAAAAAATTTTGTTTTCTTTATTTTTTTTTCAAAAAAAAATTAAATAATCATCCAAAGATTACCATGACATCTGAGAATCAAACCAATAAATGGAATCTTTTGCAGGACCCAGAAAATGAAAACAAAAACGAATCAAGTTCGTCTGACGAGGATTTAGGACCTTCATTGCCTTCATCCCATTCTACCTCTAAACCCAATTCATCAACACCAACCGGAAACCCACGAAAAATGTCTACAAAAAGTAACAACAATCACAAAAAACGTAAATTGGGATCCAGAAATCGAAACAAAAATGATACTGTTGTTGGTGATAAAGTGTTCTTGGACGAATTGCCTGATTTCCCATTTTATAACCTTTCATTTGCGCATACTGAACAAGTCACTTTTGTGCAAACGTACCAGCAGCCGCAACAACAACATGCAAACGGTTTGAGTAATTCAAATAAAGAAAACGGAACGAGTGCAGGTGGCGCCAACAAACAATCTGAATTTATTGTGACTGGATCTAAAGATGGTCGAATTATGTTTTGGAATAAAATGAAATCGTTGGCTTCTTCGTCTTCTTCAAAATCTAAAGGAATTGCTGGCCAAGCGCTTAACGATACAATTGGAAGAATTGAATTTGTCAAAGAGTTTAAAGCGCATAGAGGGCCTGTTGTTAATGCAGCGTTGTCAGCAGATGGCAGATACCTAGCAACTATTAGTTGTCCTTCACCAAGTTCAGATCCTTCTGATTCATCTTTGGATACCACAGTTAAAATATTTGATGTATTGAGTTTTGACATGATTCATTTTATCAACCTTTCAAAAAGTCCATATTGTGTTTGTTGGGGATCAGCAACAAAGTCTTCTGGTGTACCTAGATTGTTGGTTGGCTTGCAAGATGATCCAAATATTTATATCCACGATTTGTCTTCAGAAACCCCCGACAAACCCATACACACATTGTCCCATTTACACAAACAGCCTGTAAAATCAATTGTGTACAATTATGTGTTGGGAGTCGCCTTGTCTGTCGATTTTGTTGGAATGATTGAATACTGGACACCAGAACCGTCAGCCAGTAGCATTTTCGGAAAAGCTTCTGCTAGCAAAAAGTCTCAAGATTTATTTGCGCGACCAACAGGAAACGGATGGTTTGATTTAAAAAGTTCGACTAATTTATACGATTTTCGAAAAAACAAGTGTGTACCAACATCAGTGACGGTGTCTCCAAATGGTAAGCTGTTTGCTACCTTTTCTTTGCCCGACAGAAAAGTTCGGATTTTTGATTTCAAGTCTGGAAAACTGTTTAGGGAGTATGACGAGTCATTGGAAACTGCTGAAGATTTCCGACGTCTTGAAAGCGTTGGAAAGGGAGTTGAAATCGAAAAGGAAAAGGAAAGCAAAGATTCTGCTGACGCAAAAAGTGGGAATGATGCCAAAAGTTTGGAAAAAATGGATGACGCAACATTTGAAAAAAAGATGGAACGAGATAGACGTTTAGTATCTAAAGAGTATATGCAAGAAATCGGAATTGATATGACTCGGTATATGAATGTGCTTTTTGATTCTTTGAGCAGGTTTATTATTTATTCATCGCCTACCGGTATCAAGTTTGTCAGTATCAATAATAATAATCTGGTCCGTACATTGGGAGCAGGAGAACATGAAAACCGATTCATTAATTTGGCATTATATCAAGGCTTAAATAGACCCAATGATGCCGGAAGACTTACGGTTGAAGCAGCTGCTAGTGATAATGCACTGATTCAAAAATCTTTGGTGCCAGATCCTGTACTATTCGCTACAGCCATGAACTCGTCTCGGTTTTATTTATTTTCCCGAATTCGAGAAGTGGACGACAGTCACGAAGACGAAATCAACGAGACCACTATCAAACCATTGGGTAACATCGAAATCGTAAATGGTGTCAGATTACGAATGCCCAAAAACGTCAAGCAATGGCTCCAAAACCGGCCCGAACCAACAAACGGAAATGCAGTACGTGGAGGCTCACAAAAAAATTCAGGTTCATCAGAAATGACAACAGCAGAAAAGATTAAAAAGGAAATCCCTGAAGCGTTAAAAGTTCGTGCCGCGACTATTCATACAACATTGGGCGATATTCGTCTTAAATTTTATTCAGATGTTGCGCCGTTGGCTGTCGAAAACTTTATCACATTGGCCAACCGTGGATACTACGACGGCACCATTTTTCATCGCGTTATTAAAGGCTTTATGGTACAAGGTGGAGATCCTGAAGGTAACGGTACCGGAGGCGAAAGTATGTGGGCTAACAAGAATTATGCCAAAAGCCATCGGGGTCCAACAGGAGGTACTTGGGGCCAAGAACAGTTTGATAATGAAATCGATCCAAACAGTGGATTGACACATAATAGAGCAATGGTGTTGTCAATGGCCAATGCAGGTCCTGGAACCAACGGATCCCAGTTTTTCATCACGACAGCTCCGGCTCCTTGGTTAGACGGGTTGCATACCATTTTTGGTGCTGTTACTATGGGTGCTGATACTGTTGAAGCGATTGAAAAGGTGGAAGTTGATAAAAATGATAGGCCAATCGAACCTCCTGAGATTATGTCAATTACCGTGGAATGATTTGTAAATTTTATCTTCCTGCTATATACGACTCAAGAATTGTATGTTTTGCTTTCCTTCATTGATATCAGTTATGATTATTATTAGTATTTGTATTTTTTTTGTGAATAGAAAAACTCAGGTTTTGAAAATAAATGTATTGTGTCTTTTTTAATAATCAACGGCTTATAACGAACTAACTTTTTTCAAAGAGAGATGGTATTATAATCTTTGAAACAGTAATTTCATTTGACAAATTTTGGACTAGTCTTTAGAAATACAGATGCTATCAATGTTAAAAGTATTATAATTACAACAAGATCATGTTTGCATTTATGTCTAATGATATTTGAAAAAAAAATTTGTTCAAACTTGTTATCAAATGAATATCAAACTTGAAGGAATTGGACGGCTAGTATCCACTAAATATGAACCCCATTGAACAATTATGGAATAGTTTGATGATAATTTCTTAAAAAACAAAAAATAAGTTATAATTAATTAGCTACTCTAAAAGCTACTGGTTATTAAGGTTCATCTGCGCTGGTGGATGCAAAAATATAGGACTATAATACAAACCTGGAAATATTTTTTATATATAAATGGAAAAATACGTCCAATATAAAACTGTTTAACAATAGTCAAGTCATCGAATTATGAACATTTTATAAAAATGATGTATCACTCGTTTGATTCAATTGTACAAGTGCAGATCCACAAATGACTTGGAATCGATGATATATCTAATTGTCAACAAGCAGCCTTTTATATTTTTTTTGTCTACGGTTTCATTCAATCTCGCTTTAGATGCAACCCAATAATAGGGCCAGCAAACGAGAAAAAAACAAGGAAACTTTGAATTAACAGTTTAGCCTTTTCACGGCGTTCGTTCAAAACATTTATATATATCAGGTTGGTTAGATGATCAAAGTAATACAATAGCTTACCTAGAAATGTGATTTTGAAGTAAGCGATATTTGACACAATTTTTTTGCTAGCGAAACGTTACTCGACACTGAAAGATTAACGAATTAATTAAAGCTTATGAAAGAGAAAGACATTAACGTTATTAAACGGATAAAAAAAATAAAAGAAGAAGAGAGAAACTCTAGTAGATTTTGTCGCTTCTAGAAACATTGTTAAAAACATGGCTGGCTAAAAAAAAAATAAAGAAACAAAAAAAAACGTTGGAAGATTCGCAAAACTAAAACTAAGAGAAATATCACAAGGACGTATGCAGAGGTTGTATTTTATTTTTGTACACAAATGTTGAGCAAAGTTTGAAACTAGCTTGGTTTGAGTATTAATTGCCTAGTTCCAAGCATCCCAAAAAAAAAAGAAGAAAACGAGAGAAAAACTTTATATTCTAGAAAAAAATGGAACCATAGGCAGTGCATATACTGGCAGTGTATGCGAAAGCTAATTGGCAGATAATTCACGTCAAGATTTGCATTTGATTGAATCACTAACATTTTTTGCTATTTTTCTCATTGTGAAAGGAGGTCTTTGTGATCGTTCTACAACCATAAATAATAACCTTTTTGCATCTTGAACATGATTACAATATAAATATAACAAAGAAAGAAGGGCGTTATATAGATATCTGTGAATGGCGTTCGGTGCAAACATAATATTGATTTGAAAAAAATAATTGGCCAAAGATGGAACAATAGGTTTTGTAGATGGCCTGCCGCCAGTTTTCATGAAAAATAAATAATGACTGGCTTATCCAATGTTTAAGTTAACTCAAAATAAATAAGCGTTTTTTCAGTAAATAGTGCAAACTGAAACGAACCTTATGGCAAACGATCAAGATGGTAGTTCTAATCGTAATTAAAGGATTATTTTATAAATGTAATATCAATAACAACCATTTATTATCTTGTTTTTGGGAATTCTGTATGTATTAAAACAACCCAACCATTATTATGTTGTCAAACATGTTTAATAGCTTGACTATTCAGGGTCTAAAAGTCAATTAATGTTCTTTCTTACAGATAATGACTAACACATACATGGGTGCTGTGTTGTGTGTATTTTCAAAATACTGTTGCCAAATTTATATATGGAAATTACAGAGAATAAAAAATCTTGATGCTGATTGGTTAAAAAGCATGCAGACCTAAAGTAATGACCCAGAAAAAATATACCAACAACCCAAGCTATAACCTTGATCTCGTTGTATCATTTTTTAATGAAATTGAAGTACAATCATTTAACTGGTTAGTTTTGTTTAAAAAATTTAATCATTGTTTTTCTTCACCCCACCAGGTTTATTAAAAAGGTTTAGTATCCAGATTGTGAAGAAAGTTAAGATCCACTCTGGTAGTCAAACTTTTGATTCATCATTGTAACTGTGATGATTTTAACTTTTCGTTCTTATTTCCTTTGCTCAGCTTATATGTTTTTTATTTGTAAATGTATCTAACGAAATACTATATTCATAGCCTTCCAATATAGTTTTTTTAACTTTGATTCAATCTCAACTTTTGTTTGGGTTAAACATTACATTTTCAATTTAGAATTGAAGATGTAGATTTTTTACAGTCATTTGAAACTATTTAAATAGATGCAAATCACCTTGTTTTCTAGATTTTTTTTTCTCCCATCATCACAGCTCTTTTAGGATTTTTTTATCAGACATACACTACGACACTCTATTTTGACACAATCGTTTCTATTTCCAACTAATTAAATTTTTACAAAGTTTACAAATACATTCTAGCAACAAAAATGAAATACACTACCACTCTTTCCACCGCTTTCATTTTCGCTTTTGCCAAAGCCCAAGAAGCTTCTGTAGCTGTCGCCGTTACCGCAAACGGTGATTCCAACCAAACCGTCAACGCTGCCGGAGCTGCCAATGAATCCACTACTGTTGTTGTGACTTCCACTAACGCTGATGCTTCTGCTTCTGTTGGTGGAGCTGATGTTGCCACTGCTACTGCCACTGACACTGACATTGTCACCGATGCTGCTACTGATGTTGCTCCTGCTGGCACTGATGCTGTCACTTCCGTTGAAACTCCAACTCTTACTGCTGAAGCTACTAGCACCGACGTTTTTACTCCTGTTGAAACATCCGACATTACTACTTCTCTTCTTACTGCTCAAGCTAGCACCGAAGCTTCAGTTGCTGAGCCATCCACTCTTTCTACTACTCCACTCACCACCGAAGTTTCCACCTCTGCTCCCGTTACCAGTGCACCTTCAAGCACACCTTTAACCACTCTCTTGACTGTAAACAGTGCTGCCAGCCCAACCGCTGCTCCACTTGTTCCTATTGGTGCTACTCCTGTTAACGGCACTGGTAACTCTACTGTCACTGAAAACCCATGTGCCTCAATCACTCAAGTCAATGGTGCTGCACACACCGGATCTTACGTCGGTATGGCCGCTTTTGCCATTGTTGGTGTCCTTCTTTTGTAACTTTAACACCACAGGTACTATTATTATTTTTTTTCGTTCTTTTCCAGTCTCTCGCTAGTCTCATTTATTATACAGCTTTTTTTCGCCATTCTTCTTTCTAATATTTATTACAACAAGCACATAAATTTTCTGGTTTTTTGAGTATACATTCAAATATTTGTACAAGTTTTGTTTTTTATGATACATTTTAATAACGACAAACAGTCACTTGTATTTATATATTTAACCTATTTTCATATACTTAATAAATTCTTAATTTTTATAATAATTTCGGCTTTCATATTTGTTTCCTCTTGATCATTTGAAGACCATAACACTAACTGATTAATTTTAATCACAATTTTCAGTTTTATTAAATTAATTATTAACCCAAATCAACAAAACCTCAACTTTTTAAAGATTAAATGTAGAAAACAACACGCCGTTCAGTAGCTAACAGTTGGCAAAATAATATTTTTTCAACGTAATCGATCATTTCTGTCTTATAGTTTTAAAAAAAGTGAAACCAACAATAATTATGAAAGTCATTTTATGATGTGCCTAAATGTAATTTATATAGTAATCGGTTTCATATGACTAAAAAATATTTGGAACACTTGCAAGTATTTATTTAACATAGCTAACAATTATGTAAGATATTTTCAGGGCTCTAATCTTTCAAAACGTATGAAAAATGTACTTACGGGTCTGAAAGTCAAATACAATGTAGATATTTAGCTTTTGTAGCCCCACTATATATTGACGTACCAATTATTGATTTTTGGGGTTGTTATTCATGACAGTTTTCATATTAAATCCTGCCAAACTAAATATATTTATAATATGAATAGGTCTGTAGGCAATATGTAATACTGAAAGCTATAAATAGCATTAACAAAGTTTGTTTGCGCTGTTAACTTCTTGTAAAAATAATGTGCATTGTATTCTGAATCAATTATTTCGTGGACAAATGTCAAAAATGAAGGAAATATTTTTTTTTTCGTTTTTGTCTCAAGTATTATTATTCAATTGAAGTGAGGTTTAAATCAATAAAATCTGGAAAAACAGTAATTCTGTTACCAAGATAATATGCCTATTTTTCCTGTTTTGAGTGATATTGATAGTATGGATATTATTCAATGATTCAGCTATTTGTTGAATGACGGTTGGTTTATTATAATAGTTTGCTTTTTTCAACTTTGCAATTACCAATAATGGTATTTTTTGAATAATTTCGGAATTAGTATATAATACTTGTAATTCTATGCCTAATAAAAGTTCAACTAGCATTTAACTGAATCTATGTTTGCCATCTTAGCTTTCCAGTCCAGTTTGGATCACACTTACTGCAGTTACCCATTTATATTTTTAGTAGCATAATGATTCAGTGATAATTCTTGATTATGATAATCTCGGGTTCAATTCCTGGCGTGTTTCAACTGTTTTGTCAATTGAAGAATTTACATTTATTAAATTAAATTCCTTTTTCTGTTAATTTTTACAAAATTAATTTAATAGTATCAATAGAATCATTACAATTTGATTAATGATGCTTCATTCATGTCATTTCTAAAGACTTTTGCATTTGAAATACCTGAAATTTTATGTTGCTGAGTGGAAACTAACAAACAGGTCTACATAGCAAACTAAATGCTCTTTTTATTCTTCAAAAATAAAACTTTATTCATACCCATAACCATCACTATCAATTCAAACAAAAACGTTCAATTAATTTCAATACCAATGCCATCTTCAGTCAAATCATCTTTAAGCTCATCAACATACACATCTGTCTCCAAAATGAAAACTGCTTTGGTTACAGGTGCATCTTCGGGAATTGGAAAAA
>JAJLVH010000317.1:0-10966 GCA_030570155.1 Magnusiomyces magnusii
TCCAACCATTCTATCGTCGCCGTCATTCATCTCTTCTAATACACTACCGTTCTCGCCATTAAACGCTTGTCCACTCATTTTGGCCCATTCGTCGTCATCCATCAGCATCGTGTCGTTCATTCGGAAAAATGGTCCATTCACTTCTACTAAATAACTAGGCGAACTTTCTACTATTCGTGATATATCCTCAACTGTAATAATATCTTCTGGTTCATGTATTTGATTACTTCGTGCCGTGCTTGAAGACGACGATGAATGATGATTCCGTGTTTCTTCAGTATTCATTGTAGCCCGTCTTCTCTTCACATTGTCAAATGCCGTTTGCACTAATCCTTTTAAATAATATTCCAACGCTGCAAGCATCACTTCTGCCGATTGATTGTCAACTCCGTTTATCAATCCATGCTCTAATGCAACTCCCAACATTCTCACACTCAACGCGTCTGCATCTGGCAATTCATATGTATCTGTAGATAACGGTGCTTCGTATGCTTGTATGATATCTTGTGTAAATGTTTGTGTAGTCTTGCCTTTATTTACATTATCCGTTTCAACCCCATTTGCTCCTTCATATACTGCCTTATCCTTCTCCGTCTTTACCTCATTGTCTTCCGACTTTTCATTGTTTTGTGATGCATTCTTAGTAGTTGGTGTCGATGATGTAGGGGTATTTATTAACGGAATCTTGGGTAACATTGCTTGACGTGTAGCCAATATAGTAGGTGCAAGATTTGAAACTTGTAAAGGCTCTTTTGCAATTTGTTTGATTCGTTTTCGTTCTCGAACTGATAAACTCATGATATCGTCTTTAAGTTTAGCAAACTGTCCGTCTGCTTGGACTGCATACACATCATCCTTATGATTAGATCCCCAACCCGAATATCCCGATCCTGACCCAGGCGCATCTTGAAGTGCATTGGCAAGATTTGCCAACAAAAACCGATTATGAAGCTGAACAAGTTTTTGGTCATTATGAAGTATTTTATCAAGATCTTCTTGGAGTTCAGAACGTGTAAGTCGGCCTAACAAAGTTAGTTCTCCTTCTTTTTTCTAATGTTCATCCATTGTTGTTTGTTTACTTACCAGCCAAGAAATGTGTCAAAACATAACGGTAATTGTCCCAATTGTTTCCAAGCAACGACCGGAACTGTTCCATGATGTGGGAAACATCAGCACGAGAGTCTTCTTCGGCATTCATTTTCAACAAAAACTAATAAATAAAACTTGAACAAAAAAAATAAAAAAAAGTGAAAAGTGAAAGAACAAAAAAAAAAAAGTGGAAATGGAAATGGAAATGAAATTGTCGTTTTGGGTCACGTGTCGGTCTAACTGCTACTACCAACTAGCACCAACATCATTACTATAACTATAACCAAAAACTAAAGATAAATGGCAAATGATACTCAAATCTTGACAAAATGTGCCTTGAACCTCGTCAAATCGTCATTCGTCCTAATTTCTATCTCTAGTTTTGTCTACACTCTCGACACCGACAATCGGTTCTATCGAAAACTCAAGTCTCTGTTCGATTTCAGTTTCAACGCCAACGAATTAAAAGATTCAATTGAAAACACCAAAACCCAGCTCGTGTATTCAACCAAACTTTATAACTGCTTGTTTTCAATAAGCTCGCATTATGTGACAAATTCGTTTTCTTACTTTACTAAAAATGTGTGTAATCTATGTAAACAGCCATTAAACACCATTGGCGGTGACGTGTATCAATGCCTTGATTGCCATGATCTCCACGTTTGCATGTTTTGTGAAGCTGGCCGTGATCATCCTTCTTTCCATAGAGTCATCAAGTTGGGAATATCTGCGTTGAGTAATGTAAATCTGAATAGATTGGTTAAACGATTACCAAACGATCAATTTGATTCGTTGTTGGTTAAAGATTTTAAGAATGAAAACAATAATAATACACATACCAATACCGATACTGGCGAAAATACCTTTTTTTACTACAACACTACAGATGAAGAACTGTGTGTCCCGATTTGGCCTTTAAAAGAAAACAAAGATTTCAGAAAACGGTTTAAACAGGATTCTCATCAAGTTTCTTTGAATTCAAGTCAATCAAACACAAAACTTTTAAAATACATTGACAAAAAAATCTTTAAAATCCTCACCTTTGGAACCCACATAAACCGCACAGAATGTGACGCGTTGTTTGACATTTTCTCAAATATGGCAAACTTGGGCGTTTTTGGGGAACTCAGACTGGGACCCCGGGTCCAGTCTTTTAATGATACCTTTTCGTTGGGTGCGCCGTTGACCAGAGTGGACGCTTTGTGGGAATCGCTGGAGTGTTTTCCAGGCCATTCGCAGATTTGTAAAGAGAAAGGCGGTAGTTTGAATAAAGATTATGTTGTCGAATTGCCGGCTATAAAGTTTAGAATATTTCCAGGTGAACCTTTTCCATTATCAAATGATCAATCAAATGATTCATCAACTTTTCTAGCCAAAATACAAGAAATAAAACAAACTGGTCAATTTAATGAGAACAATATAGGCAATGATAAGTTTTCAGTTGACATTTGGCCAGCTGTTAGTGATATTCTTTTCATGGAACTGTTGGTTCCTTTTAATACCATGACTCGTACAATTTCAGTTGATCCAGAACAAGGCCCAAAAACAAACGAAAACAAGTTAAATGACAACACTGAGTTTTGCCAGTTACTCACGTCTTTCTATGACTACAACAATGATGGATTCATAGATTTTGCGGAATTCGTGTGTGCAAACAATGTTGTTTATTATTCTTCCAAAGTTGTTAAAATTGGGTGGACTTTGCGAGGCATTTTTCAGTTTTATTTGAATGGCGGTTCAGGATTGTGTTCAAATGTTTGGATGTATTCAAAGTTTTTGTTAAAAAGAGATGAATGCGACGAGAATAAAGAAAACAACAACAGCAATTGTAAATACCCAACATTCAATCTTGATGAATTGACCAATGCTCTACGCCGTCTTTTCTACATGTATCAAGACTTTTCCAAAACAAAGTTTGCCCAAACTGTAGCCATTGTTGAAGAAAACAGGAAATCAATGCTGAATCTATCACCATCAATCAACCGCTTATTCTCTGAATACAATCCGTTTCCAAGGTCTCCAAGCATCGATTCACAAACGACTTTGACAACTACACTAGACGTTGAATCTGTATTACTCAGTTTCTTTGAATCCCAACACTTTGACGGTCCTGTAACAGCGATGGTTCTTGCAGAAGCTATTTTAGACGAAACCCCGGAATTGGCAAATTTGCTGCTTGCGTGTGCCGATGTGTGTGTAGTTTAACCAATTTAGTTTAGTTTAATCAAAACCACGTGCCAAAGCCGGGTAACCCTGAAAAGAGGCAACAATAAAAAAAATGAATTTTTACGAAAATTTCCACATTTCCTTTCAAATTCTTCAATTCGTTTTCAAAGACTTTTGAGCGTCAAAAAAAAAAAAAAAAAAAAAAACCAAACGGCAAAATGTTGTCAAATTCTGTCCGTTTAACTAAAGCGTCGAGTTCGACCAAGGCTTTGAGTTTGCTGAAGCATTCATGTGTTTCGAAAACCGCTTTCTCACAGTCGGTGGCATCTTTGATGACACCAGCCCGCCAAAGCCCGGCCACTGCAAGAGCTGCTGTAGCACCACAAGCGCGCCATTATTCAGAGGCCAAGGAATCGTTCATGACCAAATTGAGAACCACGCTTGGTATGGATCCGCCGCTGCCGGCAGATTATCCGACTGACGCGAACCGGTTCCATTACTGGGAAAACTCGCCTTGCGAAGAGCTCCAGGCGCGGGCTGCGTTCATCAAGGCCAAAGCCAAGTGTCCAGTGACTGGCAAAAACGTTGCGTACACCTGCCCCGAAAGCGGCATTCCCACGCACCATGACCGGGCAGCCTGGGAGGCCGACGAGGCGTATCATCAAAGTGGCAAGGCGCAGGTGTTGCGTAAAGCAAACATTTACGAGCACGACTTGAGAAGCGGCCGCCAGTTTCCGGAGTTTGATTTTCCTGGTGCTCAGTACCAGGACGCCATTGTGAATTACTTGAACTGGGACACCTTTTTCTACACGCGTGAGTTTTTTTCAATGGATAATGAGTTCAATCTTGCCGCTGTTACCAAGATGTTGACATACCCAATGACAATGGGCTCGATTCTTGATCAATATTCTCCATACACTCTGGAGCCCAAAGGGCCTGTTACTTTAGAAGGTCTCAAGAGTTTGGCTGCGTTGAGATACACCATGTTTCCCAAGGACAGAACCAAAACCTGGCAAGACCGACCAGTGCGATTCTTCATTTTGGGTGCCCGGTCCGAGTCGCAACTGCCTGCGCATGTTTGGAAGCAGCTGTCGTACGCATTACCGTATACCGAGTTTGAAATCGTGTTTGTTGGTCCTGAGTGCTATTTTGACAAGACCCAGAACCGGTACATCAAAAGCGACCAGAAAATCAGCCACCGAATCGACAACAAGATGACCATGACGTATTATACCGACTACTTCCATGTGTTGCACGAGGCACAGGACCTGTTCCCTTATGACCCGTACTTGGACATTTTCTTCATGTTCCATCCCGGTCTTGGAGCCCCTGAGGCCATGGACCAGTGGAAAAAGTCGGTGCCTGGTTTACTAGAGTCCAAGTGCGCGGTGTTTGCCACCGGCTTCCACGAACAAGACTCTCAACGAGACTGGGACTGGCTGATGGGCAACTACGAAGACGAGCTGGATGTCTTGATGAAGCCCAGCGAGAATTTGTTTAAATCTGTGAAATGGGAGCTCAACGATCTTAATCCCCAAGAAACGTATCAGTTTAATCAAAGAATTTTTGGATTCAGAGGAAAGAGATACCATGCTGTTTTGAGATGAGTTTTGTGAATGGATATGAAGGATAGATCAACATTTTCTTGTAAATACAGTTGGATACATAAATAGAAAGTTGTAAAAAATCTCCAGTTATTTTATTGATCTTTTATTTGGTTAAAAAAAAATATAAATTTTAACTTGAATACTCCGAAATCAAAAAAGTTCTGAATTTTAAAAGATTTAAATTTTTAAGTACGCGGATTTAGCTCAGTTGGGAGAGCGCCAGACTGAAGTCTCAGTCTAGTACATCTGGAGGTCCTGCGTTCGATCCGCAGAATTCGCATTTTTTCTTTTTCTTTTTCTCTTTTTTTTTTTTTTTTGAAAATAGTATATTTTTTTTTTGACAATTATATTAAATAAATACAAAATTTAAGAATCCCAACCGTCCCACGACTTGACGTCGTCAAAAAAATCAATGTCTGCGTTCCGCATGGCCGTGTCCAGAAAAGAAGTTGGATTCGGCAGCTGCGAAAACATATCCAAGATTTGGTTTCGTTCGTTTGTAGGATTATTATTGTTGAATTCGTAGCTACTATTCATTTCAACGTCGGGATCGTGTCCGTTTTGTTGAGTAAACCCGAATAAAGAGTCTGGCGACAAGAATTCGTCAAAATTTTTGGTATTGTTGTCATTGTTGTTCAAGATCTGGCTCAGTTGTTCGTCTGAAATGTTGTCGGCAGCTCTATTCTGTGGCTCGCCAAACTGCTGCTGTCCTTGGCCTTCTATTTGCACCGCCGTTGCGTTGTTTATTTTCTTCAGCTTTTCGTTTTCTTCTTCCAGCTTTTTAAACACCGTTTGGCCCATCTTGCCCATCGCGGCAGCTACCCACCATCTATCCGACAGCTTTTTCAGCAAGTCTGCAGAATCCTTCCATGTGTACACCTTGTCAGTGTTGCCTGCCCGCACGAAAACGTTGGAAGTATCGATTTGTGGATACGTTCGTAAGAATATAGTCAACGTTAAAGAGACGCAGTATGGAATCAGTGGTAATGGCGGAAGCTCGTTTTGGCACGACTCCACAATGTATAAAATGTGTCGCGTGGCTTCCAACAATATCCTGTTGGCGGCTTCAGAAACTGTAGAATCTGTTGAGGAGGATGCTGGTGTGTGTAAAGGCGAGGCGACAGGTTTAGGCGTCGCTTTGAGAATATGCCTCGGCGGACTTCTATCTTCAATCCTCGACTCGTCTGTCCGTCTCTTGTGTGCCAGAATGATGGCTGTATACTTGATCAGCGACAGCACTGCGGCAATGGGTGTAGAAATGTCTGGCTCAGGCATGTTGCCGTTGTTGTCGTTGCCGAAGATGGACGCAAAGACAGACGCTGCCGAGCCGCGGTGGAGAACCGGGTTGGGCCGGTAGAGGTAAATGACGCGTTCCAAGGTTTTGCACGAGTCAATGAGCGACGCCAGGACAGGGTGCTGTTGAGACGTTGTGTACTTGACCGACACGTCTTCTAAATTGGTGATCAGGGGCCGAGCATTGACGCAGGCAGAAATGCGGTCGAGGCACCAGAGCGACCACCAAATGTCGCGAAACTCGTCGTGGAGCTGCAGCTGTTCCAGGGCTTCTGGCGTGTTGGTATGATCGGACGGCTTGTCACGGTTATGATGGAGGCCTAGGGAGACGGCGTAATGCAGAGCCTTTTGCAGGTCCGAGCACGAGTTTTCCAGGCCATCGGGGCCTTCTGCGTGGAGCGACAGGAGGGCGTAGACGCGGAGCAGGGTCAAGCGGTCCTGCTCGACGTCTGCGTACAGGAGGGCCCTGATCTTTTCGGCCGTGATGACGCAAAAGTCGCGGACGGACTGGGGGCCCAGGAAGGGCTTCGCGGCGGGATAACGGGCCGCGACGAGCAGGACGGCGTGGAGCAGCAGCGTGGGAGCCTGGCCGATGGTGTGGAGGCGCATGAACTGGTCCTTGTCGAGGATGGGCAGCAGCGGGTGGACGGTGGAGCAGTAGAGGGCGATGAGGCCGTCGCGGTTGGGGCGCAGAGGCATGAGGTAGGCCTCGATGGAGTTGAGGTAGTACTGCAGCGCGGTGTTGATTTTCTGGCCGTCCAGCGCGCACTTGACCCAGATGCCGATGCTTTCGCTCTGGGGCAGTCGACGGGTGGTGGGGTCTGGCGGGGGTGGCGGTGGTGGTGGTGGTGGTAATGGTGGAGGGTTGGTGGCAGTATTAGGGATGGAGTTGTCGGTGTTGTTGGAGTTGATGGAATTGGACTTTTGGTGGCTTTTGTTGATGGAGCCCGGCAGAGCGCCACGGGGCAGGATGTAGTCGGGGGCCAGCGAGCAGACAATGTTGGCCCGTTCGCAGGGCTCGCACCGGGCGGCGTTTGGCGGGAAGGCGCAGCGTTTTCTTCGGCGGTTGCACTGTAAACAGGCCTTGTGGACCCGTTTGCGGCGGCGGTACGCGTCGTCGTTGGCGGGAAACACAAACATTTGTTTGATGGTGTGGAGGTTTAAAGGTTTGTTTGATGGTTTGATGGTTTGATGGTTTGACGGTTTGAAAGAGGAAGAAAAAAAAAAAAATGATACGTTTACGTGACTTACGCATGACCTGGAGCAGCCTCGCCCAGAAGCGTCCCACACGCGTTTTGCCCAATCAGAGCGCGACGAAAAACACACAAATACATTAATTACAAAACATTAAAAAGCTATAGAAGAAAAAAAGAAATCAGCACCAAAACTTGTAGTAGCGGAACCACCAGCCCTTGGAGGCAAGGTACGCCTTTTCCTCGGCCAGCTCCTGCTTGAGCACGTCCATATCCATCTCGCGCACGCCCTTGTCGAGGTCCATGGTCTTGCATCGCACAAAGGCCGGGCGGTACCACAGCTTGTAGCCAAAGTAAAACACGAGAATCAGCACGAACCCGAGCCAGACCTCGAAAAAGTCGTAGGCGGAGGCCACGTTGGTGGGGAAGAGCGCGGTCCAGAACTGCGCAATCAGCACGAGAAAGATGATGAAGACGCCGTAGCACGAGCCCCACACGCCGGCAGCGGCCTTGAACGGCAGCTCGTCGAGGGAGCGGCCCTGCAGCGACATGGCGCGTCTGAATCTAACGTGGCACAGGCAGATGGAGCCCCAGGTGAACAGCGAGGAAAGACCCGACAGCGACAGCATCCAGTTGAAGGCAACAGTGTGTTTATCAGAGCCGGCAAGGAAGCAGAGGAGGCCGACGAGCGACGACACGGCAATGCCGACGAGGGGACGGCCGCTGCGGTCAATGTAGCCAAGGAACTTGGGGGCCATGCCCTGGGAGGCGAGGGCAGCGAGCGTTCGGGAGCAGCCGTAGATGGACGAGTTGCCGACAGAAAGGACCGAGATGAGAATGACAACATTCATGACAGAGGGCAGGCCCTTGATGCCGGCATTTTTAATAGCAATGACGAAGGGAGAGGCAGTGGCGTCGACAGAGGAGGAGCCGTTCAAAAGACGCTCGTCGTTGTAAGGGACCAAGAGGCCGACCAACAACAAGGAAATGATGTAGAAGAGGGTGATTCTCCAAAAGACCTGTTTGGTGGCAGAGGGCAAGTCCTTTCTGGGGTTGGCAGACTCGGCAGCAGCCAAACCAACCAACTCTGTACCACTAAAGGCAAAGGCAGCAGTCACAAACACCGAACACAAACCTTTGAAACCGTGGTTGAAGGCACCGGGGTTGTACCAGTATCGAGCACCAATGTAGCCACCCTGAGGACCACCGCCGCAGACGAGCACAATACCGAGAATGATGAAACCGCAGACGGCAGTGACCTTGATGAGCGAAAAGACAAACTCTGCTTCACCATAGCCCTTGACACCAAAGAGATTGATGACGACAATGACGGCCCAAAAGAGCGCGACCCAGGCATCAGGATTCACAGTGGCCGCAGCCGTGCCGTCGGTTTTCCAGTACGAGATAGTCAGAGACGCAGCGACGAGTTCCAGCGGGAAAACCACCAACCATTGGAGGGCGTAGTTCCAGCCCATGGAGAAACCCCAGGCGGGGTCGATGAAACGAGTAGAGTAGGTGTTGAAACCACCAGCGACGGGGAAACGGACGGCGAGCTCACCAAGAGCATGAACCGTCATAAACAGCATGGAACCAATAATGACGTAGGCAATGATGACGGAAGCGGGGCCACCGCCAGAGAGGGAGCCACCGGAACCGACAAAGAGACCGGTACCGATGGAGCCACCGATGGCAATCATCTGCAAATGTCTGGCTTTTAAAGAGTGTTCGAGAGGGGACTGGGCCGTGGCGATGGTGGCCTTTTCGACCTCAGAGAGGTTTGGGTCGTTGAGTTCTGGGATGTCGCAGGGCTTGAAGGAGTCCCTGAACGACTGCCACTTGCCGACCTTGTAGTCGGAGACCTGGGCCTGTTGGGGCTCGTCGTAGGCGACGGAGTCGACAGTGGAGACTTTGTTGTCTGACTTGTCCATTGGGAATTGTGATAGATTAGTAGATGTAGATATAGATGAAAAAAAAAAAAAGAAATATAAAATAAGAAAAAGAGGAGTATTTATAGTGGTCCAAGAAAGTCAAGACCAAATAAGGTTTCCGGAATAGCCAAGTAGTATTGGCGTGCAGGCCTTATCTCGGGTGCCTGGCGCGACTGATAGGCCTGGGCTGCAGCCATTGGCCAGCCGCTGCTGCCGATTACGTAACCACTGCGCGTGTGTGGTACGTGTGCGTGTACGCGCTTATCGGTCATGTGAGCGGTGATTGGGTGAAATGATTAAAATGGTTTTGTTTTTGGATGGCTTGAGTGGGTGATTGGTTCAATGGCTGATACACAATGTGTAACTATTTCAGCTGATTCAGCACGCAGCGAATCATTTCGTTTTAAAGATTATCAGCGCAGCGATTTCAGGGATTGATTCAATAATTGATTGTTTCAACAATTTTATTTTTCCGCTATCCCCCACGCACCGCGCTGATTGGCTGATAAGCCGCCTCACTCAAACGTCATGCGTGCGTGCCCCGCTCCAAACCCGTGCTCGTCCTCGACGCCCCGGCTCCCGTGCCGCTCCCGCGCATCGTCCCCAAACGGGTCCTCGGCCTCCACCTCCGCGTGTCCCGCGATCGGCACCTCGTCCCGGCTAAAGTCGATCCGCGCCCCGGCTCCGACGTCTCCCGCCACCGCCAGCTTCTCCAGCTCGTCGCGAATCGCCTCCACGTCAAACACATCATTCTTCGGCTCCGGCTCCGGCTCCGGCGTGCCGACCCCAGTCTCCGCCTTCTTCGCCATCTTAACCTCCTTTTTATGCGTATCCTCAATATCGCGATCATACATCTCCCACAGCTCCTTCTCCTTGGGCTTCAGCCATTTAAACAGCGAGCCCTTCTTCTTGCGCTTGCCCTGCGAGATCTCCTTCTCCATCTGCTTCTTGGCCACGTCAAACTCCTCAATCAGCTGCCGCTGCCGCTCCCGCTGCTGCTCCGGGTCCGGGTTCTCAATCTCCTCAAACTCCTCGCTCGACACCTCCCATCCCAGCTTCCGCAACAGCGTCGGCATCGCGATACGGTACCCCATGTGCCCTTCAACGTCCTCCGTGCAGTCAAGACTCTCCACGCCGTCCACGTTCTTCACCGCCGCCAGCCCCGCAATCGTGCCCAGTCCGCCACTCGTCGCCCGGAACAGATACCCCAGAATCCAGTCCTTCTTCGAGTACCCATTCACAAACCGCCCTCCAACCACCGACCGCGCCAGCGCAAACTGGTCCTTCTTCACCACCACCGGCGCTCCAAAAATAAACACGTCCTGCACAAGCCCAAACGCACCCTGCCGCACCAGCTCCACCAAGCACGAGTAAATCACCCGCGCTCCCAGCGAAAACCCAATCAGCGTGATTGGCCGCACTCCCAGGTTTCGCCGAATCAGCGTGTCCGCCAGAATCAGCCCCGACGACCACGCCCGGTCCAGCGACACGTTCCACGGGTTGTCCAGCAGGTACCCAAGCTTGCTCAGCGCCATCGGCAGCTGGATCGACGCCATCAGCGCCGTCAGTATCGTGGACCCAAGAATCTGCTGCACCGACTGCGTCAGAATCTCCGTGGCCAGAATGTTGATCGTCTGGCCCATGGACGTCAGCATCTCCGGCTCCCACAGCAGCGAATAGAGATCGCCCA
>JAJLVH010000318.1:0-10966 GCA_030570155.1 Magnusiomyces magnusii
ACGTCACGAATATCGGTAGAAAATCTTGTAAAAACTGCTAGCGTATTTTCGTCAAAAAACTTTTTAGATGTGGTATCAATTAATAAATCATTTTTGCGACGAACAAGGATTTGAGCTTGGATATAATCAAACACTTGATCAATTTTTTTGGAATTTTTCTCATGCTCAAAATCATACATTTTTAAAATTTCAAATGCAATTTCCAAACGGTACTTGCTGATAACCATTGTTTCTCTGTCTGTATCGTTTTGACCGCCAATTATGGCTTTGAGACTAGTAAAGTTGAGAAGATTTTGAACCACATATTTAAAAGGGTCAGAACTTTCAAGTAAAGTTACTGCAATGATTTTGCTAATATCTTCCTTTAGTAACTCACCAACTTTGTTTTTGGTATCTGTTTTTATGACTTTTTCAGCGACATCGCTGATGCCCTTGGTAAATCTTTTCAACACAAATATGGGAATAATGTATGGATGAGTAATTTCAAAAAATTGAGAAAAGTAAGGTATACTAATTATTCGACAAAACTTGCGCATAATTTTGTATCGACCTTCACCTTCAGCCATATCCAGTTCAACCAAAGTTTTGCAAATGGGATCCCAAAATGGCGAAAACAAGCTTTCAACACGTTCAAGATTTTTGTGTCGGGCAATAGCTTTAGTATGATAAATCAACAAGGACAAATCGGCATCATCTTTTTTCGACAAAAACCGAATTAATCGAACCAAGATTTCACACAAGTTTTCGTCTTCAGCTGGTTTGGCAAGTTGAGCATACGCCATGATTGTAGTTTCTTTCAACTGCTGTTGCTCTCCAAATACATCAATTATATTCAAGTCTTTCACAAACAATGAAGAAAAAGACGAAAGAGAAGGTAGTGAAAGAATTTGACAAGCAGCAACACGAATATCTCTTGAAGGACTTCTTAAAGCTTTACAAATCCACTTTATAATATAATCAATTGATATATTCGTTCCAGCCACGTTGAATACAGAGCCAAACCTATAAAATGCTCTCAAAAACTCGTACACCAATGCAACATTAGTAGAAAAATCAGAACAAGTTGTAATTGTTTTGAACAATTTTCGAAAAATGGCAGATTTAGCATCTTTTTCGTCAAATTCGACAGGGTATTTAAGTTGATGGTCATTTGCTGAGTCACAATTTGTACATTTTAAAGTATGAACATTCAGAGTTTTTGCAAAAAAACAAGATACGAATCCAATGCGTTTCACCAAATGTATTTTGTTAGTTGTTGACAGTTTATTAAAATTGGTTAATACAAACCTTTCCAAATCATTAAATGATGTGATTTTATGAGAATAAGGAAGGTTTCGAAAAATAAAAGAAAACCTGTCATCATTAACATTAGATTTTAGGCTTGATTCATTTTGTTCAATTATTTCTTGTAATGTTTCAAATTTCCGCTTCAAATAATTGTTTTCAAAAGAAAGAATCGAACACACCGTACTTGGATTATTTTGGGCAAAAAGTTTTTGAATCGCCGTCACTGCAATATAAACGTTTGCAACCACATGCGTTTCTACATCGATAGAATCAATAGGTGATGAAGACCGACATGAAATACTTCCAGATTGATTTGTGACAATTATACTTATCAGATCAATAGCAAGAGATGTAGCTTTGATATCTAAAGTTTCGCTGATTCCGGGTTCAAGTGACACTTTGCTAATTAATAAAAGCCATTCAAAAATCAGGTCGCACCATAAAGATCTATTAATGCCAAATCCAAGCGCTTTAGAACAAACATCTGAAAAAAATCCATTCAATTGATCCAATTCATCATTTATTTCTAATGCGCTTTTTGTCAACACTTTGAGGCATATGTGGATTTGGGATGCCAGTTTAAACATGTAATTGAAAACATGCGGTGGTATTAATTGAAAAAAAGTAGAGGATGTGGAAAGTGATAAGAATAGGGTATCCAGTATGGTGATCAATATTAAAAGCGCGGTTCGCTCGTCGGATGTGATTTCTTTTAAAATGTTGGTCAATTGCGTTTGATCAGTGTCTGTATTTGATTGTAAAGATTGCGAGATGCTTTGACATAAATTTAATAAATATAAATATATTTGGATATTTTTCATATGGTTATGGATATCTGATTTGATATTTGAAAATATTTTTTTTAAAGATGATCTAATTTTGTGATTTATTTCATCTTCTCGAAATTTTATTAGTCGAAGCATGCTGAGAAAAATACGCTCATATAACAACACTCCATTAGCATCATGTTGCAGCAAAATAGAATAATCATCTTCCATGAAATGACCAATACTATCAAAAGACCGACAAACCAAATTCAACGTTTCTCGATCTATTTTTGAATCCGAGGTTTTGAGAACGTCTTCAAAGCCAGTTTGAATAAATGCTTCTAAAAAAGTCACACGCTTGGGTATATCATATTCTTCTAAATTCAATTGAAGCGCTTTATCCAAAAATTCAATATATGTCCATTCTTTTGTATTTGCTGAACCCTGAGGTTGAGATTTTGGAGACGAAACTCCTCTAGGTGACGTGAGATCTATTGCCTCAGCCATTTTAAATGAACAAATAAAAATTGGTAAAAGAAGAGATTGTAATGCCAAATTTGTTTACTTTTCAATTATTTCAACACGAAAAATATTTTTTTATTTCTAAACGCCACTAGAACGCGAAAAAATTAATGTGCCACAATTTACGCACCTTGTTCAGATAATTGCACAGAAGAGGAACAAACAATTGAATATGTAGGTCCTTGATCCAAGACCAATACAAGTCAAATGATGTGAGTCAATTAAAAATATAATTTATTAAATTCAATTTATTAAATTCAATTTTCATCAGTACAAAAAGAAAAACAATGCTAGAGTTTACAATTAATTTCAATACATAATCAAACACGGCCTGAACTTTTATACTCATTTAACCAAGCATTTGCATCAGGCCCCAGCGCACTGATGAGTCCATTAATAGGATCTGACGAGGGAGGTTTACCTGGCTTGTTCCACTTTCTTGCCAAAACAACTTGTCGCTTATCAGACAGCTTTGCCCAATAAACCCACCACCCTTTTGCTGTTCTTATGAATTTTTCAGTTTCGTTTTTGTGACGTGATAACGAAATGTGTGACATTGCTTGGTGTACATGAATCAATTCGTCACGTTTGAACAAAGCATGTTGGAATTCTGTAGACTCTTCACCTGACGATACTTGGCTTGCTAATTGGTATAAAGTCTGGTAGCTTATGATCTCTGGAAGTGAATACTGAACAATGTGTTTGTTTGGATCATGAACAAGGTAATAAAACCTTTTGATTTTAGATAAAGAATTGCCTAAAATGTTTGGTGACGATACCGGTCTTGTTTTAGACAAATTTCCTGAAACTGGAACAGATTCAACATATGTTAAACTTGAAGGATTGTACGGACCATATGCAGATGCGTATGGTGGTTGAGTAACTTGATTAGTGTGTGAGCTATTTGGTATTATACCCAAAGAACTTTTTCGTTTGGATTTGATACTGTGTCTTTTGTTTAAGGGTATCAAGTCTGAATACATTGGCTCGGTAAGAGATGCTAGTCTTCTGTAAAGAGAGAAATAGTAGGATTTGTCTGATAACACAGACGACTGGGGTTTAAAAATCAAAGTGAAAATGAACGGTCTTCGACGAAAGATTACAACATTGTAAGGTTCAAATTCGTCACGGTTTGACTGTAGAGAAAGAAGAACACGTTTATATGAAAACTTTGTAGTATCGGGATTTGTAGAACCAGCAGAATCATCAGAAACTGAGGAACTTGATGAATTGTTATTCTCTTGTGTTTCGTTGTCTCTAGAAGATCCAACTTGATCCGAATGAGATTGTGCAGGCTCTTCTTGGGTATCAGATCCTGATGACACGTCTTCTGGCTCTTCATCTACATTTTCTAGTTCTCCATCTTCATCGAGATTTCCTTCAAAACCAACCAAAAACTTTGAGTCGTTTAAATCATCTGCAGGCCCATCCGATACTGTATCTTCCGACCTTGCCCCTTTATTTGCATTCACCAATCCAAAAGTTGAATAATACATCAAACTGTTGAATCCATCTAATGATCCTTTAGCAACAACAGATGCAGCATGTGGAAACTTGTTGAATAAAGAAGAAGGATGGGTAAATTTTGAAAGTTCAGAAAGAGTTGTTGAAGAATTTGAGTGCACAGGATTATTTTGGTTGTCAATTTCTGAATTGGTATTAGTAGATGATGCTGACGATGATTCATCAGAATCAAGATTAGACTTATTAAATTTCACATATTTTTTTGTTCTGCCGTTCAAAGAGTATGTATATCCACATGGTTCAAGGTATACAGAATCGTCCATGTATTTATCACAATCAATAATCCAATAAATCAAATCCGCAATAGAGTCTGTCGACAAATAACCAGAATCTTCGGTACTCCCTCCCCAAACACAACCGCAACTTTCTACAGCAGCACCCGCTTGAATTGTGGTATAATCAAAAGGGTCTGAGGATGGATTGTTAGAAATTAGTAGTTGGACAAGACCCTTATCTTTGTCTTTTTCCAAAATCGACTTTTTGGTAGCCTCAATTGTTTCCTGTGACAAGTTTCCACGAGCTGTTCTGATATCGTTGAATAGATTACAAAACCCGGCACCATGAACGTTGAATGTCCATCGTGATGCCCATGAACGCCACCAGGGTTCAATAAGATCCACCAACGCCTGACGTCCTTTTGTTTCCAGAAAAGATTGGAAAGTGCCGTTATGTAGTCTCCAGCGTCTATATGCTTTGATAATATCAGCAGTCAAAATTTCGCTTGAAGAAATGTCGCGAGACGAGTGTTGACCACTAGGCGAATGTTTAGATTGAACTTTAGGAAAGTTGACGCACTATTGTTTGATAATGGTTTATTAGTTGATGAAATTGAATCAAAGATAGATAAAAAGAATGATAAGAATCGGATTAGCAATGTACTTACAGCAACGATCCACCAAGCGGGATCTTCAAGTTTTGTCAAAACAATTCTTGATTTTCCGGTCTCCATCCCAGAAACACATTCACCTTGTGCAAAACCCCTAGAGATTTGAAATTAGTAAAGGTAAATCAATAATGTGTTTTAAACAATAAAATAGCAATGATAACAGAATAAAAACATACTTAGAAAACTCAATAACACCTTGAGCCAGACCGATATATCTCAGCTGGGTTTGAATTGGGACAGGACTGACTTTATCATTAGGACCTCCGTAGAAAAAAACAATTTGATCAGCAAGGGATTTTTCAGCTGGGTCTAATGTAGGATTATAGATGCAAATATAGGACAATTCGCCCAAAGGAGGATCGGCAGGCATTTTAATGCAACCAGATTGAAAACGAAATGACTGAAGATTAGTTCTTTTGAACAAGAGCTATTGAATTTGATATTGTAAGTCCAGGCAAATCCAAGGTATTTTTTAGGAGTCGTGATAGTTTTAAAGTCTTACCAAGTGACGTGTGTGCGGCAACCGACTTGCAAATGTGGGTGGTTTAAAAACAAAAGCGTAGCGTAAATCTGGGACTGGTGTGTGAATATTTTGGTATGGTTGATTTAACACCTTGATATTTTTTCATTTTCATTTTTTTACAGTTTCCCACCAACCAATCTCAACATTTTTGTCTTTTTTATCTTTTACACTATTAAGCCATCTTTCGAAAAAAACAAAAACAATACAGATAATCACTAATTTTTATTGATAAATAATCTTGAATAGTTGTTATTTATTGATTATTTGTTTAAATTTTATTTGATCATTTGGTTTTTGATATTTTATTAAAGACAATAAATACCCAGACGTTAAGTCCACGCAGTCAAGATATCAAACTAAACAATACAGAATTAAAAAAACAAAAACAAAAAAAATAAAATAAAATGGTTTTAGCTGATTTAGGTCGAAAAATCAACGGTGCCATCAATGATTTGACAAAATCTAATGTTGTTGATGAAGCAGCTTTGGATGCTCTTTTGAAGGAGGTTGCTGTTGCTTTGCTCGAATCAGATGTTAATGTCCACTTGGTCAACCAACTTCGTATCAACGTCAAGGCTAAAGTCAATTTGAAAGATGACGCTCCCGGTATCAACAAAAGAAGATTGATCGAAGGTACTTTGTTTGATGAATTGGTTGGCTTGGTTGATGCTAAGCAAGAACCATTCAAACCAAAAAAGGGAAAAACCAATGTCATTATGTTTGTTGGTTTGCAAGGTGCTGGTAAAACCACGACATGTACTAAACTTGCCATTTATTATCAACGAAGAGGTTTCAAGACTGGTTTGGTTTGTGCTGATACTTTCCGTGCTGGTGCTTTTGATCAGTTGAAACAAAACGCCACCAAGGCCAAGATTCCATACTACGGTTCTTACACTGAAATGGATCCAGTCAAAGTTTCTAAAGAAGGTGTTGACAAGTTCCGAAAAGAAAAGTTTGATGTTATTATTGTTGATACTTCTGGTAGACATCGTCAAGAAGAAGCTTTGTTTCAGGAAATGGTTGAAATTGGACAAGCTGTTAAGCCCAATCAGACCATCATGGTCATGGATGCATCAATAGGTCAGGCCGCTGAAACCCAGAGTAAAGCATTCAAGGAATCATCTAACTTTGGTGCTATAATATTGACAAAGATGGATGGCCATGCCAAGGGTGGTGGTGCTATTTCAGCAGTTGCAGCTACAAAAACACCAATTGTATTTATTGGTACAGGTGAACATATTTACGATTTAGAAATCTTTTCACCACGATCATTTATTTCTCAGCTTCTTGGTAAAGGTGATCTTGCGGGCCTTGCAGACCATATTTCAGGATTACAACTTGATAACAAGAATACCATGAAGAACATTCAACAAGGTATTTTTACATTGAGAGATTTACGAGATCAAATGAAGCAACTTTCCAAGATGGGATCCATTAGTAAAATTGCAGGCATGGTTCCAGGATTGAGTCAAATGATGAGTGGAGTGAACGATCAGGATGCTAACAAGAGAATGAAGTCACTTGTGTGTATTTTAGATTCCATGACGCCTAAGGAAATTGACAGTGATGGCAGCATTTTTGAGGAACAACCTAGTCGATTGTTGCGAGTTGCAAGAGGTAGTGGTACCAGTATTCGAGAAGTACAAGAGGTTTTGATTCAACAAAAGATGATGGCTACAATGGCCAAGAAGCTTGGAGGTAAGAATGGCGCATTGCAAAACATGCAGAACATGCAAAACGCAAAGAATCCAATGAACATGATGAGAAACAACCCACAGATGGCGGCAGCTCAAAGACAAATGGCACAGATGATGGGAGGTAATGGTGGAGGAATGCCAGACATGAGTGCACTTGCCAATATGATGGGACCTGGAGGAATGCCAGACATGTCACAGATGCAACAGATGATGAGCAATCCTATGGTTAAAAACATGATGAAGCAATTTGGAATGTGAACATAACTGAATAATTAAAAAAAAAAAAAAAAAAAAAACAATGATGATAATAACAATAATGTGTATGTAATAATTGAATTTCATGAGAGCTCGACATGTGATTCCAATATCAGGGGGGGATTTAACCAGGAAACAACCTGGTTTTGGAAATTGCGGGACTCTGTAAAGAGATTTTTGGAATTCGAAAATGCAATCGAAAAAAAAAAAAAAAAAGAATTCGTGAATGAAAGAACCAAGTACAATTGTAAACAAGTCAAAAAAGAAAGTCATGATTGAATCGTTTTTAATTAATTTTCATTACTTTTCACGATTCTTATCATTTCCATTTCTTTAATTTTTTTTTTTTTTTTTTTTTTCAGGCGTAGATTGTTGAAATTCAGGATACACGCAGTTCGACAAAACCAGGAGACAGCTTTTGCAGACATAAATATATATATATATATATTTTTTGTGAATGAACACTTTTGATCCTTAATATTTAATTCACAATCCTTTATTTACTTTTTTTCAAGTTTTACTTTGTTCCAAAAGTTTTGTCCAACATGAGTGTAGCTTTACACAAATCGACTGGGATGAAAACCTTGCAGACAACCGATTCAATCGACGACATTCATAAACAATCTCCATCTATGAGCAAATCTCATACAAGCACCGACAGCATTTCAAGTACTTTGAGTCAAAACAGCAGCAGCGAAAGTATTCATACCAGCATTTCTACAACAAGCCTTGTCACCAGCGGTAGCGACCACAGTTTGTCAAGCAAGCTCAGTTCCACAACCTCAAATACAATGACGACTTCGCCCGAATCGTCTGCCGGCACGAATTCAAACAACTCTTCGGTCTCACTGCTGGCTTTTGAGTCTAATAAAGACTTTTCACGATTTGCTTCTGCTGCCGCAACTAGATACTCCACCGGTTCAATGTATTCAGTTCCCAAGCGTTATAGCACTTCTAGTATTGAGTCTGATCAAGAACGCGCGAATCATTTGCGTGATGAAATTGGTAAGTTTTGTTAATTTAATCTTCTTGAACACATTTCCGGTTTTTTCAACCTTTCCCCCTTCTTTCTACTTTGGATACCTCAAACGTGGTGATATTTATACCTTTTACTTTTTCATCGAAAATGAGTATTGTTACAATTTCATGATGAATTGAGTTTGGAATGTTGGCGCTGTTTTTTGGTATTTTTATTTTGTTTTGGATGCCGATTTAAAGGGGTGGGTTGTATTTCAAAACCCAACTATCAAGAAATTAGCGCCGTTTCAATGCTTGGAGTAACTAACGGCGTTTCCATTCAAATACAACCATTTAGCCCGCAAATCTGTTTCCATCAAGCATCTTGAACAACTTGCTCAGGAGTTGCCACGACTGGCCAGTACCAGATCTGCGACATTGTCCCGATCGGTTCTTTCACGCAACAGACCTGCCAGCGCGTATGGAAGTTTTGGCAACATGTCGCGGTCCGCGAGCTATTCAACCGATCCGCACGATACCAACACTTTTCTGAAAAAGCGGCCATTCAGCTACGTAGGCCCGTCTTCGTCTGGCAGCTTTTTCTCCGACCAGGGCCACATCCAAGAAGAAGAGCCGTTTTCCTTCGTGTCCGCAGCCTTTGGGCATTCAAAGCACGTCTCCGTCGACAGCGCGTTTTTCGCGGACCAGCAAACGATTCGGGCCCAGCCTTCGTTTGCCGGCAGCTCCGCATCGGCCAGACCGGACGATTCGGGTCAGCCGTGTGAGGCCCACGCCGTGGCTGCGGAAAGCAAAAGTCCCGGCGATAGCCGTTTTACGGCAACACCGACTGATGCTGAGACTGGCAGCACCGCCGATACTGTTACAACCTCGCCAACACCGTCGACGCGTAACCTCAAACCTGAAATAGAGCGTGGTTCGGAAGACGATACGAGCTTGGCTTTGGGTTTTGAAACTGCTTCTGTTTCTGGCATTTCTGATATAAACCAGGCTAGTTCTGGCCAGGAAGAAAAAAACGTAGCCAACATGTCGAAGAATTCTAATGATTCAACAATGGACCCTTCTTTAAGCTCAGAATTATCAATTCGTTCGTTTGATGAGAGTAAAGATCAAGTTGAACAATACGCCGACAATGATTTGCATTCACCTCTTGAACCTCTAGCTTTACAAGAATCACTTACAATGGCGGCAGCTACACCAAAAGCTGCACCAGCACAGGAAAACGTTTATTTACACATGAACACACCTTCATCTTACGAAACACATCCATCTCGCGGCAACTGGAAAACCACATCCCACGTCATTGAATCACTGCAATGCACCATCGACAGCTTGAAGCGAGAGCTCCAAGTTCAACAAGCCCGTTGTGAAGAAGAAAAAAGTGGCAAGGCTGCGTTACAAAAGCGGTGCACGCAACTTGAGACACAACAAAACGTGCTGCGCCATCAGTACGAAACTCTCAACAGTGTGTTGGAGCGTAAAGAAAGACGGCAGCGCGAGAACGATGTCAAACTTGAAGATTACAAAAAAGCAGTACAGGAGTTGGAAACAGAACAGAGCAAGTATATCAAAGAAAAGACGCTGAGAGAAAAGGCTGCAAAGCAGAGTGAAGCAGGAATCGAAAAGATGAAGATCGAGTACATGGTCATGGCATCTGAAGTCAAGCGTAAAAAGGAAATGTACGAAATGATCATGAAGAAAATGGTGGATGTTTTGAAAGACATGGGAATCAAAGAAGAAGAAAAGAAAGCTCTTGATAACTTGTTGAATGCAGAACCCGATTTGATACCAGAACAAGTTCAAGAACCTAAACCAATTCAACAAGGTAAAATCAAAAGAGTTTCAACACCATCCTCCTCCTCCTCATCTTCATTATCACATTCTTCATTTTCTAAATCCAAAACACATTCCAAAAGTGCAAGCTCAATTTCAACTTCCTTTTCCAATAATCATGAAGTGATTGATGGAATCAACGTGATTGAAAGCCTGGAAAAGCTACGAGAGCGCCAAGTAGCAGAACACCAGTACATTGTCTCCTTGCACGCCGAAATGCAAGTCGAACGCGCCAAACACGTTTCTGCAATTGCTGCCATGGAAAAGGCACACCAGCAACGGCTCAAGCTCGTTATTGACGACCATACAAGTGAGATCAAATCAACGCTGAACGAGGCTCAGCACAAAGCTCAGCAGCGCCAAAACGATATGGAAACCAAGGTCCAGGAAGTCAAAGACCTGGTCTCAATGGTTAAGCAAGGCCAGCTGAAAAAGGTGTTGGCCATCAAAGAAAAAGAAGACATGCTGGACAAGAGCGGGAGTAATCAGAAATGAATTTGTACGTTTTCGTCCTTGCAAGCATGGACCTTTTTTGCAAAAGTGGCTTGTTTTTCAAAATTGCATTCTACAAAGGCTGTTGGCATCAAAGCAAGCGTTGGAACGTTTGGTTCTGGGTTTTTATTTTTTGGAGGTTTCTTGCTCCTTGCGCTCTTTTCTTTCGTTCAAGAATTTGGTGTTTCTTGCTTTCTTGCTTTTT
>JAJLVH010000319.1:0-10965 GCA_030570155.1 Magnusiomyces magnusii
ACTAGTTGAAGTTGTTGCAGCACAACTGGTATCAATATTATTATTATTATTATTAATTTGCATATCTGATTGATTTAAACTTGCATGAACAATGCTTGCATGATTATGTTGAGAGACTACAGGAACTTCCCGCTGAATTGTTGAAGTTCTAATAACAGGAGTTCCACTAGATGCCGATCGAATTGTATTGTTATTATTATTGGTAATTAGATCTTTTTGCAATAGAGATCCTAGCTTGGCTGTAGTTGTCGACCTTTTTTCGACATGAATTGAGTTATTAGGAAGAAGCACTGGATCGTGTAACTCATCAGATGCATATTTATTTGTTTCACCACAAAATAAATTATCGTTACTGATGCCAGAATCACAATCTTCAGTGATGGTCGACGATGGCAAGCAACAAAGGAAAAATGTGGATTTGGTTGGGGTACGTAATCACTGACTGACCGATTGGAATGTGAATTTGACGGCAACGGATTTTTCAACACCATTGGATTCAGCTGTCCTTCACGATTTTCGCTGTTTTTGTTATTTTTAAGATTAATTTGGTTTTGTTTCCGTACGGCTGTAGATGAGTATGATAAAGGGTCGTTGGTAAAAGTTTGTTGAGGTCCGGTATTATCAAGAAGTGTGAACCCAGTTGCAGACAAAGTATCGTCATCAAGTCTCGTACCCGTCAAAGTAGGAGACATGTAAGAGGATGAAGGTTTATTAGCCACAGCCGCCGCAATAGAAGCAGCAGCGGCAGCAGCAGCAGTATTGGGTTTAGAAGAAGAAGAAGAAGAAGAAGCGCCACGAAAAGTGTTGAAACAAAGACCAGAGTTGCGTAAAGAAGAGGCTCGTGAAATTGTGGATGAAGGTGGGCTTTGGCCGTTGAAGGCCTTGAAAATGGCGGCAGTGGAGCTGTTGGGAACCAGCGGAGACGGTAAAGGCGTCAGCTCAGAGTACGAAGAAGAAGAAATTGAAGAAATTGAAGAAGGAGAAGAAGGGCCATTGGGAGAAGTTCCAAGTTGGTGTGATGAAGTTGTTGGAATTTTAAGTTTAAGAGGTAATGGGCTATTATTAGTATTACTATTATTATAAAAGTTTGGGTGTGCTTCGGAATCGTTCAGCGATTTGCCAGCGGTCAAATATAACGAAGAAGGAGAAGCAGACGATGGCAAATCGGGAATAAAGACTGGAGACGATTTGCGTGAAGTGGGAGTCAAAAAGACGTGGTGAGTCGAATCTTGCGGGTCGTGGATTGAGTTTGAGGGTGACGATAACGGATCGGGGCGTAAAGAATGAGATGCGGGGTTGGTCCCGGTGGAGTCGGAGCCAAGGTTGGAGAAGGAGTTGTCGAAGACGATGCTGTCGGGCATTGACGACGGCGAATGCGGCATTGTGGGACAGGAAAAGACTTGGAGTTGGTGATGGCAGGTGGGAGGAAGGAAATTGCTTAGGCTGGGGCTTTTATTGTATCGCGGCTTCTGTCTGTGCGTGTGCAGAGAAAAACGGGGACCGTCATGTGAGAGAGGTGTGCGCAGCCTAACCCTGGAGGAATTTGATTGATTACAGATGAAGAGAACTACAGTTCGTAGCGCTTGAGCTGAAACGTTTTGGGAACAACAAACAGGGCCTCGGCTTCCACCAGCTGTTTGCCGTCGACGGTTTCAACGGTGCCTTTGACCCGCACTTTTTTCTTGTTGCTGTCGTTGGCATCCATGGTTTCTGTTCTGATGACAAGGAACTGGTGAGCAAAGGTGGGGCTTTTGTATTTGAGTTTCAAGTTGGCAGTGACGCCGGTTTGTTCGGGAACAGACAAGAACGCGGTTCTGCCCAAAGCCTCGTCCAGTAAGGTGGCCAACACGCCGCCGTGGACAATTGAAGGAAACCCAGTGACCTTGTGGCCGACGTGCAGCACGGTGATGACAGAATTGGAGGTTTTGTTTGTAAAGACTAGAGGCTTTGCAGCCAAACCTCCGGAAACGTGAAGGGTGTTGGCGGTGAAGATTTCGCCACGACGCCAGGAAGTTTGGCCAGGCAACGTTTGGTAGTGTGAGCCGGCCCATGCTCGTGATGCGGTGTAGTTTGGGTCGTTTGCTAGCGACTTGACTAAATCGAGTTGAAAAAGTTCATATTCCAAAAGAGCAGAGGAAGATGGATGAAGGGCTTGGTGGAAGAAGGGATGGTTTTGAGCAAACCTTCTTTCATCTTCACTCTCGTCATTGTTTTCTTCCTTGTTGGTATTGTCGCTTTTTAAGATATCAGGCACAAACGAAGATCTAGCAAAGGTTTCATCGTTGTGGTATTTTGAATTTTGGTATTCAATATATTCGCGAACGAATCTAAATGGTGGCAATTGATAGCCCAGAAAAGAGCCTGTGATGAGCGCAGTTCCCCAAAGAGCTAGAGTGGGTTTTGGAATTGGCATTTTTTTGAAAAATTTTATTTTGTTTTATTTATCAATTGAGTTTGTCAAATTGTTGATTTGTTGGACGTGTATGGGGGGATGGCATTGAAAAAAAAAAAAAAAAAGAAATACCCACATCACGTGAAAAAATGAAAAAAAAAAAAAAAATGAAAAACGAAAAATACAGAAAATACAACAGAAACAAAAATCAATCAAATTGATCAAATTGATCGTACTGATAACAAAAACAGAAATTGAATTTTTTTTTTTTTTTTTTTTTTTTGATAAGCATTATAAACTATCGTTATCGTTTATCAAAAAAATAAAACAATCAAATTAAATTCAGCCTTACGCGGGTTTAGATTCCTGATAATAATTTCAATTGCCAATAAACAAAATGACGAATTCAATTAATTTGATGAATCATTTGGGCCTGCGACTGGCACGTGCGATTGACATAACGAAGACTTTGTATTCATACAAACTTGACGATGTTATCTAATCGTCAATTTCTGTGAAGAAAAAAAAAATAAAAAATAAAAGTTCCAAATCGAGAAACCGATTGCGTTACAAAAATAAATGAATTCATACTTGTGGGTCCTAGTGACGACTGCCTATAAGCCATGGAACACCGACAAAAGCAAATTACAACAGATAAACCACAAATCAGAGCAGAACCAGAACGGTTGACGCTGTGTGAGTTTAATTGCTTTTGAAGCAACGAGTCGAGCCACAGCTGAATCGACGTGAAGATAGGCCTTTTTGGCTTGTTCGGCCAGCTGGGGAAAGCAACGATTGCGTGCCACAGCGTCACAGACCAGCCTGGAAATAGAAAGCGCAGTAGTTTCCACGCAGGTCGTGCTGGCCCAAATCAGCTAGTTTTCTTCCTCTTCCTCTGCCTGCGCGTTGGTTACCGGGTAAGTTCCGGCATATTTATGTATGCGCAGAGCCACCACCGCTGCTGGCTACCGCTACCGATCACCCATTATTTTCCCTCTGCTGGCTATAGCTGAAACAAAACCAGCCCTTTGCAAAATCTATAAATATTCTGCCATTTCTTCGCTTTTTTTTATTTCACGTTTCCAAATAGACCACCAATCCACTTACAACCAAAAATGATGAACTCAGCTGCTCCAATCGACATTTCCCACCAGTTCAACAATCGGTTTCGCCGTGAATCCGTGGCTCATTCCCAAGGAGTTGGTGGAATTAGTTGGGGTGTTGCTTCTGTTGGGTCATGGTTAAGAGATGAGTATGTTATTATTATTATTATTTTTTTATTCTTATCAATACTAACGAGACATAAAGAGTCCTCTTCCACAACGCTCCTCCTCCTCCTGTTTGCATGTCTCCAATCAACAGCTCCTCCTATTTGCCCAACCTAGAGGCAGACTACTGTAAAGATTATAGCTGCTGTGGCATTCTATTGCCCAACTTGCACGATCTGTTGCGACACTACGAAGATGCCCACATTTCTCCCACTTCTCCCTCCTCTCCCACCTCTTTAGATCGTCCCGTAATGAGAGATTTAAATTCGATAGACGCCGTATCTACTAATGAAGTCTTTATTTCTCCAGCAAATTCCCAAGGAGGAACACCAATGGGCCTAAATATGGAGGATATTGACATTGATATCAATCATGGCTTTGATGACGACGACGATGATAGTGAAATGTGTATTGATGATCCAGCTAGACACCTGTATGTAATTGAACGAGGCGAGCATAAACCATTCAAATGCCCAGTCATTGGATGTGACAAAACCTATAAAAACCAAAACGGACTCAAGTACCATCGCATCCATGGCCACCAAAACCAAACTTTGCATTTAAACCCCGACGGCACATATTCCGTCATTGACCCGCTATCCAATGCTCCCTATCCAGAAGGTGTTGAGTTTGAAACAGACAAGCCTTATCGATGCGAAGTGTGCGGAAAACGGTACAAAAACCTGAACGGGCTCAAGTACCACCGAGGTCATTCGACTCACTAAAGACCTTGGCTGGCGTGTTTTTTATCTTTACTTTTATGACTTATGACTTGTATTTTATTGTTTTTACTGTTGTTTTTTTATTTTCAAAATAAATGCCTTTGCCCGAAAACGAACCCGCACTCTTTTCACTCTTTCTCTTTTTCGTCTCCACACAAAGCCCTTTCTTTCTTTGTTACATCACATGACACACATCTTTGTGCACGGCTGCTCTTTATGTGTTTTGTTTGTTCGCTTGGTGCTGGTTTTTTTTTTTTTTTTTTTTTTGACATGTGGACGTTTCTCGACGGTTTTTTGTTTTCATTCTTGTGTATATAAACTAACCTTGTTCTTTTCTTTCTTTTTTTTTCTTTTTTATTTACTACAAAACCATTCATTCTTTTTATTCACTCTTTTTGAAAACTATTGAACCAAATCATTATTGAGTGACCAATAGTTTAGATAGTTTTCTTCGTTTGCATCTTTAACTTTAACTTTATTTATCAGTGTATTCATTCGTTTGTTCACTAACCGAAAAAAAAAAAAAAAACCATCTACAAATCAAAGCTACCCAAACAAGTTAATTTAATTAAATTAGTTAAATTAGTTGATCAAATCAGTCAACACCAAAACATCAACAATGCACGGTTTTACTCCAAGGCATAACCGGCCTCCAATCCGACGAAGTTCAAACTTTTTATCAAGACGAATGACCACTTTTCTATCTGGTTTGGCCATTTTCACTTTTCTATTATTGTCGGCTTCTTTAATATCCAAATCCTTTAGTCCAAATCCTTCTGTTCCGGATTACGGTTCTAGTTATGCTTTGAACTCTGATAGCTCAAATCAAAAACCCCAGCTCATGGCTCCTCCTATAGCTTATGATTTTAAAAAGAGTCAAAGAGAAAAAGCACTAGAAAAAGAAAAAGAAGAGCTTGTTGATGATGCTAAAAGAGATTCTCCAAATCAAAAGAAAAAACCTTCTCTTGAAGGTACCAATCCTCTCAAAATTGTTCCCCTTGGGTCTACAACTGCTGATTTTGAAAAATCAATACAAACTTCTGCTTCTTTAGATTCTTTAAATCTTGAGAATGATCTTTCAGACGATTCTGTTGATCCTATTGATCTTGCTGATTCTACTGATTCTACTGGTTCTATTGATCCTAATGATCTTATTGAAACTATTGATCCCACCACTTCTTTAAAACCTACCGCCGTTTCTCCTGATGACACCATGTCAAAAAACTCTATTGAAGAACCTCTCCCCGGTCAGCCTTCCCAAAAGGGTAATGTCGGCTCGGAAAATGCTTTGAAATCTTCTTTATCTGATTCCAAACAAGGTTCTACAAAAGTTTCCACAAAAGCTTCCAAAGAAACTAAAACTGTAAAAACCAACGCTGAAAACGAAAAAACCGTTGATGAAAAAATTGAAAAAATTGAAAAAATTGAAAATATCGAAAAAGAAAAAACACAGTTTTATCCTGAAAATTCACCTTTGGATTACTCCGGCCTCACAGAAGAAACTGCTTATACCCAAAAAGGTAAACAATATTTCCACGACTTGCGCCACCGTTTCAGTTATGTCACTGACGACACCTGGCGACCAAACGACGCTTATGTCTCGACTTCCAACTCCTTTGCTGCCACTTTGAAAGACTATCTCCGCCCAAAACGTCCAAATTTAAACGCTTTCCCCAACCGAGGCGAGTACCTCAAGCAAACCCTTGTCAATGATTATGCAGCTGGGTCCGAGAAAATGTTTTTGATGGTCAAAACTGGTGCAACTGTCTTATGGAACCGTCTACCCATTCATTTGGCCACGACTCTTACTCGCGTTCCTTATTTTGGATTGTATGCTGATTTTGCAACTTCCGTAGGCGGTTACGAGGTTGTGGATACTCTTGCAAATCTCACAGAAGCTACTAAACGTGATGACCAATTTAAACTGTATCGCGATTTACAAGAAATGAGAGACCAGCACGCCATTTCGGATCCCGGACATGCAAAACTTAGCGGTGGCTGGGAACTCGATAAATTTAAAAATTTGCCCATGCTGCTTCATGCTTGGAATACAGCTCCACCCGATTTAGAATGGTTTGTTTTTATGGACGGCGATACCTTTCTCATGATTGACAACTTGATGGATTACTTGAACCAGCTCGATTCTCATGAACCGTTATACATTGGAGAAATTCAGTATCTAGGAGGCACCCCCTTTGCACACGGCGGTTCTGGTGTGGTTTTATCCCGTGCAGCTTTAGAACAGTCGCTTGGAATGCATCCTGAGTGGATAAATGAAATGGAACCTCACACACGCTCAGTCTGTTGCGGCGACTACATGGTTGCCCACATGCTCAAAGACATTAATGTTGAAATTCTTGGTATGAAGGACGATAAAAATGATGACTGGCGAGACGGTGAAAATTTTGAAAGTTTTTGGCTTCGAAACCGTCGCCGCCGTGAACAAGAAGAAGACCCCGATCCACGTGAGTTTCATTATCATCGTGTTGGCCACAAGTTTCAAAAGTTTCCGCACTGGGATCTGGCCTGTTCTCGTGAAGAGTGGTGCAACAAGATTATTGGGTTCCACCATTTGTCGGCAATGGATGTTGAAATTTTGTGGGAATATGAGCAATTGTTGAGTCCAGAACAGAGAAAGCACATCACGTACTGTGATATTTATCGTGACTTTGTGTCGCCATATATCGAATTCTACATGCCTGGATGGAATTCCATGGCGCGACAAAAGGAGTTTACAGAAGCAATGGATTTAGAACGCGAGGTTGAAGAAATTGAACAACAACTGAAGAAGAAGGAAGAAGAAGAAAAAGAAATGAGAAGAAAGGAGGAAGCCGAGAAGAAGGAAGCAGAAAAGAAAGAAGCCGAGAAGAAGGAAGCCGAGCAGAAGGAAGCTGAGCAGAGTGAAGATGAAAAGAAGGAAGCTGAGCAGAAAAAGAAAGAAAAAGAAGAAAAAGAACAAGCTGAATTGAAAGCGCTTGCAGAAGAATATAAAAGACTTCAAGCTTTGGAAGCAGAAATGAAAGAACAAAGTGGTGAAAAAGAAGCAGAAAAAAGTGCAGAAGAACTAGAAAAGGAAGATCAAGAGTTGATGAGAAAACTCAAAGAAATGAAAGACAAAAAGCAGGAAATTTTTGGATCCAATACAGAAGAGACAAGACTTGAAAAGAGAGATGGTGGAGGAGATGAAGAAGGAAGCAGTGAAACGCAAAAACAAATTGAACAAGATATCAAGCAAGAAGAAGAACGTCAGCGACGTCGCGAACAAGAAAAAAACGATAAAATCGAAGAAGCCAAAAAGAAGTTGATTGATGATGCCGAAAAAGAATCACGACCTTGGCACTCGGCAGCTTTATGTCAACGCAAATGCATGGAAGATCCGTACTGTAATTCGTGGCGATACCTTCCCGAAGAACGATACTGTGCTAATGATGATGCGGTACGACTTGGACGGCCTGCATTTACGTACTTGACGTATGACGAAGGCGAAAAGAATCGTAAACTGGAAGGAGCCGTGAGTGGCTACATGATTCACAGAATCCGACAAACACGCCGCGACAAAGGATGCGACATCAATTACAAAACCACGGAAGAAAGCAACGCATTGCAATTGATTCAAGCGTCCAACATTGCGAAATCAGTTGATAGCGATGGAGCATATGATTTGCCCGAACTTGAAAATGCACCGGATGTTTACGAAGGTTGGTATTTACGTCGCAAGTTACACGAAAAGTTTATAATCAACCGACAAGAGATGGAAAAGACCAGGGACTACGAAAAGAAAAAGTTGGAGGAAGACGACGAAACGAAAAAGAAGAACGAGGTGCTGTCACAAAACATTGTTCCGTTACAAAACTTGGAAGAAGAAGCCAAAGTGTTGCGGGCACAGCAATATTTACAGGTCAAGAACCTGAACGAGGTCAAAAAGGCAGAAGCCGCCATGCTGCTGGACAAGCTTGATCAGGAAATGAAGGAAAAGGAAGACGAGGAGCGGGTTTTGGCGATGCAGAAGGAGAGGAAGAAGAACGAGGAGCAGGTGAAGGAGGAAATCAAGAGTGATATTGAAGAGGAAAAGAAGAATAGTGAAGAAGAAAAGAAGAATAGTGAAGAAGAAGGCAGTTCAAAAAGCGATTAAAAGGTAGTGTAATATATGTGTTTAGATTGAGCTTCAACAAATGAGCTTCAAATGAGCTTCAAATGAGCTTCAAATGAGCTTCAAATAAGCTTCAAATAAGCTTCAAATGAACTTCAAATGAACTTCAAATGAACTTCAATGTGCTTCAAATAAACTTCAATGTGCTTCAATGAATGAGCTTCAGCCCATTGTTCCAACGCACTGGCTATCGCCGTTCGTCGTATTCACACCAGAAACGCACGTATTTGGCATGTGAAAACACGAACGCCGGCCATCTACAACAAAACCACATTGCTTTTGCACGGGCCCACCCAAGCCAAGTGCCAGACAACCCTAAACTCGCGTTTTTTTTTATCTTATTTCCGTATTTTGTATTTTTTTAATTTTGTATTTTTTTTTAATTTTTTTTTTATTGACCTCAATTCCAAAACCTCCAAAACCTCCAAAACCTCCAAAACCTCCTCATCTTTTAAATGTATGCCGATCCTCTTGAATCATTCGAAATCCCCGGCCTCAAGGCTTTGATCACACCTCTGGCCTCATCGCTAGGCTACCGGCTCCTACCCGAACATGCCAGCGAAGTCCTTTTTGCCGCACTTTTCTACCAGGCCGTGTTCCTGCTGTCCCACGCCGTGTCTCCACGCCTGGTGCCGGCGTACAGAACCCTGCCGGCTCGCACACAAGTCAACTTTGACATCCACGTCGTGTCGCACGTCCAGGCCATTCTCATCCTGACGCTCTGCGTGCCGCTCTTTGGCGACAAGCTGCTGGGCCTCGACCGCGTCAACGCGTACACCCCCTACGGCGGCTTCGTGTCGGCAATGGCTCTGGGCTACTTTCTCTGGGACTCCCTCGTCTGCATCCAGTACTACTCGCTCTTCGGCGCCGGCTTTCTGGTCCACGGCCTGGCCGCCTTTTTCGTCTTTCTGCAGTCCATGCGGCCAATGCTGATCTACTACGCTCCCCATTTCCTCTTTTTCGAGCTCAGCACGCCCTTCCTCAACATCAACTGGTTTGCGTCCCATCTGCCGGAAGGCACCATCAGCTTTGCGGCCCAAAAGGTCAACGGCGTCTTCCTGCTCTCGTCCTTCTTTGGCGCCCGCATCGTCTGGGGCTTTTATCAAGCGTTTCACGTCGCCTGCGACTTCTTCAACGACGATCCTCTCACTCGTTCGTATCCTGTCTGGGCAGCCGCCGGTGTCTTGATTTCAAACCTTTCGTTGGACTTTTTGAATGTGTTTTGGTTTTATAAAATGGTTTGTTTGGCTAAAAGAGCTATCCAATCTGGAAGTGGTCAATCTTCTAAAAAGAAGAACTAAAAAAAAAAAAAAAAAAAAAAAAATAGATATCGATATAATATCATTTAGACTTTTAAAAAATACATTTGTTTATTTTCCTACAGATCCGTTGGTTTCAATCAACTTTTGAATAAACAAAATGATTTCGTTGCTGCTCAAATCCAAGCTTGGATCTTTAAGCTTTTGCTTCATAAGCTCGTTAAACAAATGTCGCAACAATTTAACAAGAATGCCAATCCGCGGCCAACACTTGATACCAAGCCAATCGTCGCCATCATTGCTTTCTCCGGTTCCAACCACTATACCGTTTCCAAAAACGTCGACCTTCAAGTCCTCTGCAAAAAACACGAGTCCGTAGGTGTTCAACGGCGTCAAGCCGTCAATAAACAACTTGGACGTGTGCATTTTGCGACTAAAACTCACAAACGCGCCGTCTCCGTATCCCGTCAAATGACCATCCACTGATAACGTGTCGTCCAAAAATTTCGTGGCTTCAAAAAGCAAAGACGCAGGATGAACAAAAAACCGTTCCGTCAAATAAGGTCCTCTATATTCATTGTTATTATTATTGTTGTTACTGTTGCTTTTATCAGTGTTTGGTCCATAATACTTGACACCCCTTGCATCTTTAAGCTCAACTTCAATTGATCCGGCTCCTCCTACACTCTTGAACGTTTTTTCTGGCAACACGACTTTGGCAAGATTCGTTGGCCCCATTGCCGATCCAATAACCGCACGAACTACTCCTGTACGTTGCAAACTTGCCAAATCGTCATTGACCATGTAGTACTCTGGAATCTTTTGTAGCGATCCCGATGGAACGAACCCAATCTCTTGCAGCGTGGAAATAAACTGTCGCTTGGCCGATTGAATGTCTTGCAACGTTTGGTATGACAAGTAATTGGCTTTGCACCATTGCCGAAGTTCGCGTGCCGTCATTACTGAAGCCGTTGAATCACCGTTTCGTCGAAGCTCCCATTCATAATACGCCTTGGCTTGCGTCAGCAAATCTCCAATCGATCCTTTCTGGCGTGTAGCGCCAGGTCCTGCAAACAATACCATGTTGTCTCGCATTTCTTCGCGCTTGTCGTTAGCTGACACAAACGGGGATTTCAACGAAAGAATCGACGCAATGATGAGCCCGGTGCTGATA
>JAJLVH010000320.1:0-10913 GCA_030570155.1 Magnusiomyces magnusii
ATATCATTCTGACGTTTCAACTGGTTTTGAGGAATGATAATTTGCAATGAATCCAAATTATCAGTGTTGGGAACAGGGTGATCCAAAATGCACATGGCTCTAATAACACGTTCGCCAGTCTTCTTAACCTTTTCGGGGAAATATGTAGGGTCACCAATAACAAGCTTGGTTTTAGCAACTTCACCTTCTGACTTGACGCCACATACCTTACCATCAGCATCATATTCAACGCCATCAATAGGCTTGTTCAACATATAAGTACCACCATAAACAGCAGACATACGGGCAAAAGCCTGGGGCAATTCACCAAGACCGTAAAGAGGATAAATGTAAGGTGATTTACCGTATCTGGCAACAGAATGCAAGTACATCAAAATACGGTCAACAGTTTCACGAGCAGGTTTAGTAAGATACTCATCGGTAGTCCACAAAGCCATGGCATGACCAACAAAGTCGCGAGTTCCAGCTTCGAGTCCAAACTTGGCATAAACATCAGTCATAGTCTGCTTGTCCAAATCGAGACTTTGGTGAGTTGCGGCATCTTCTGCTTTATAATTACCAACAAACTCAAAAAAGTTGCGCATACGACGCTTTTCAAAAAGGCCCATAAGTGGAGACTTGATGGCCTCCATTTGGGTAGCAGGGACCTTAGCAATGCGGCCATCACGGTAGACGTAGGAACCAGAAATTTGAGTAAACTCGAGGTAAGGTAAAACATCAGTCTGGGTCAAAATCTTGGTCAATTCACCACCAGCCATGACGAATTTGGGAATCAAATCAACGTTCCAATCACGGTCACGACCAAGAGTTTCGTCTGGTTTCATTGAAGGTCGGAACTTTTTGTATAATTGAGTCAAATTGAGAGAAGCAGATTCACTATTAAAACGGGTTAGTTTTTTGTTTTTGTTTTTGTTTTATCTCAATGATAACGCAACCAGATATATGGAATTGATACTGACCCACCATAATGATCTTGACGATCAATATGCAAAACCTTTTTGCCTTCGACACTCATGATGCCGGACAAAATGCATTCAGTAAGGCCTTAAAAAAAAGCATGACAATGGTTAGTATTTATGTCCTGACATAGAATGACAACCTTTTGATATATTACAAACGTACCAGTGCCTAAACGACAAGAAAAACCACAGAATTGAATCAATTGTTAGTTAACAAGACCTCATAAACCCGATCATCAATGACAATTGCCGTCGCCATACCCAAAACAATAACGTCGTATTCTTCATCCATTTTTGCAGTGGTGTTTTTTTGTAGTTGTGCAAACAAGAAAATAAGCAAAAGTCTAAAAAAGGCCCCTCGAATCCGTGTTAAATACTCCTGAATCAGGCTTTGGCGGAGGGTAACTGTCACGTGGAAGGCACGTGTAATGTGCTGACAGCTAGGCAGTTTAAGGGTTGGCGATAAAAATGACGATGGTTGTGGCCATATCAGCACAGTTTTGCCAAATATGCTGGCTTGAATACCCACATTCACGATTTCTCATGCCATTGACTGTGCAAAAATATGAAAGGGTCACAAACGGGATTTCAGGGATGCTTGTTAATGATTGCGATTGTTTACAATTATCAATTTTAACCAATGGGATTTCGACTTTTGTTTGGTTACAACTAGTGTAATGTGGTTGTTTGTAGCTGTTGTGTTAATTTGTATTAAATTTACAATTGTTACATATAAATTCACAATTATTTGTCTTGATGAAAGAGTCAAAGTATTCAAAGTAATAGTTTCATCTCATTTTTCTTTGCTTTGAAAGAACCAATAATGTCTGGTATGTGAATTGATATGATTTCAAAATTTCAAATACTCACATTTATTTTAGAATCAAATACGCAAAATGACAGTTTCAGCAATGATAACACTTTGATTGAGACAGTTTTAAAAGATTTGATATCTGTAGTCAATGATCCATCTAAAACTGGTCAATTGAAAACCAACCTTGAACAATCTATTTTTACAAGTGTTTTGACAGCTCTTGAAAATAAGTCTACTGATGAAAAAATTCAAATTTCCAGTACCAATCAAGAATTGGCGGACACAAAATCAAAACTTGAAGAAACTCAAAAACAAGTTGAAGATTTAAAACGACAGTTGACCAAATTTGAATCTCTGGGTCAAGTGCATATTAATGAAGACATTTCAATGATTGACAACCGGATTACTGAATTGACAGTAGCTGTTTCTCAAACTATGGATTTAACTCAAGAAAACGAGTTATTGATCAAATATGAGAGCCAAAAACTAAAAAGTATTGAATCTGCTGTTGCTATCAGTAAATCGGAAGTTTCTAAACAACTCGATGATTTTTCAAATAAAGTCACTGGACTGAATTATAAAGTTGAAGCTGATGAAGAACGCTTTAGCGCTTTTTGTGAAAAGTTTCATGTATTGGAAGGTTCAGTGTTGACTTTACGAGAAAATCTGGATTCGTTGTGGATTCATCATGAAGATGACATGTCCAAGGTGGCTATAACTCGGGATAGGTTTAACAGAATTGAAGAAAATATACGGGATTTGTGTGAAGATGAAACCAAGATGCAATACTGTTTAAATGATTTTAAAGCATCACAGAAAAAACAAGTGGATGTTGACGCATGTTTAAATGCTTTGCAGCCATGGATGGAAATGATTTCAAGAAGGATGGAAGACTTGGAAAACGGATTTCTGGAATTGAAGTCAAAAAGAAGTTTGGATTTGAATTACAAGAATGATGCAAATTCAAATTCAAAATTGGAACGATCAGACTCTACAACTAGCACGGATACTTCAGGTTCGGCATCTACAGATATTGATTGCAGTTTTTTTACAGCTAGAGGTTCAGAATCTTCATTTTCTTTAACTGAAGAGTCGTGTAATGATGGATTTAAAACAATCAGTGAAAAAGTACATGAAAACGATTTAAACTCTTTTAATCCAAGTAATGAATCCATCAGTTCGATCATATGCAATGCCGCGACACCTTCTGTTGAAAATTTTGAATCAGAAATGAATTATGACAACATGGAAGAATCGGAAACTAGTACAACAATTGGATATAGTAGTGGATCATTTAAACGGTTATCAGGAAAAAATGTTGAGTATCAAGATTATGAATTGGAAAGTGAAAAAAAAACTGGTGGGTTTGAATTCTATCCTAAATGTCATACTGTCACGGCGCCTACAAACAAGCAAAAGTATATCAAGACTAGCGCAACAACTAGAGCTAGGCCAGTTAGCAATGAGGTTGAAGAAAACAGCATATACATGTCGCCGTCCAAAAGTGTAGTTGGATTTCAATCATTGGAGTTTTTTAAAGATCCGCAGCCCATTTTACACAAAGCTGTTTTAAACAGAAAGATGGAGTCTAGTGATGTGAAGGAAAAAAGTAAAAAGACAGAAAACAAGACAAGAGTTGGACTTGGACAGTTTAATAGAAGTGATGTAGGTGAAAAAGTTCGACAAATAAAGAATAAGGGAGAGGATGAGAAGAAGGATTTGGAAAACCGAGGATATGGATTGAATAAAAAAAAAAGCAGTGTTGAAGGAAATGGAAATGAAGAATTGAAACTTCGAAAACATAGAATCCGACCGTTTTTTAGAAAGCATAGAGTTTAATTTTTATTTTTTTTTATTTTTCAAGCCCTTAAAAAGTGGTGATGATTCAAAGTTTTGGAGGTTTATTGTAAACTTTGACTTTTTACGCGCGTATTTTAGCCTTGCCGCCACAAATTAAAAACCTGAAATCAAAAGTCAGGCTTTGTAATTTCGATTCAAGACCTAATTTCGCATTTTACACATACAAAAAAACACAAAGTGTATACAAAATAATCACAATGAACCAAACGACGCCAATTAAATCGGAACTGTATCGACAATTGGGACCAGTAACAGAACCTAGTTCGTTCGAATCTACAAGGACAAGTTCATCGCCAAATAATACCAATACTAATATCAACGACACTAACAGTACTAACAACCTTCATAAACCTTCAAAACGACGAGCATCTAAAACATCTCTCACATCGGAATACTTGAAAATGGAACAAAAGAAAAAGTTTCGGCCACCGAATCTGAGCGAATCGAATCATCCGCCGTTACCGCCAAAACGGGTGCGAAGAAAGAACGGGTTACCTGTACAGCCAGTTCCTCGAAGTACTAAACCACAAGGTGAATTGTTGACTGCTGATGAAAAGAAGGTAAGTAATGATTTGATTTTCATCATTTCTAATTCACTAATGTTTTGTTATAATTAGGCAAATCATATAGCATCAGAACAAAAAAGACGGAAAGCTATTCGTGAAGGTTTTGAAAAGATTACAGATATCGTTCCTGATTTAGATAAGAGCCAGGGTCGCAGCGAAGCTACGGTACTAATAAAGACAGTCCAATTTTTGCATAATCTAATAGACGAAAACAGGCAACTTGTACAGGTTGCGCAACAAAATGGGATACCTATGCCAGAAGATGGTCAAGTGTTGGGTGAAATTGAGGAATTGAAGACGAAATTGTTGGAAAATAAAAATAAGAAAAATAAAAGGTAAACTAACGATGATGATGATATACAAATATTCATTTGTAATTAAAACAATACCCAAAAATCAGCAATGACTAGTTTGATTGAATCAAGGAAAAAAATGGTTATTTCATTTACTAAAAAAATAGTTTTCTAAACGAATTGAAAATACCCAATTTATAAAAACATTTGTTTCATCGTTTTTTATACCCTTTTTCCTACCTTTTTGTTTTTTGATACATCGTCAAAATGATACCATATGAAAACATTGTTTTCAAGTTATTTGAGATATATACTCAACTGATAGTAAAAAGTGAACAAAAGGAATTATTGTGATTTATTGTTATTGTCGCTTTCCAAGTGACGGTCATGATAGATTATTAAACTATTCAATTATGTTTCTTTGAGGTACTATTGACTAGTTGTGTTTTTCTAGTTGATTTTAGTTTACTTTCTAGTCTATTTCTCATTTTTTTCTTAGTTCACCTTCTAGTCTTGTCACTTTTTAAAACCATCACATCACTAAAATATCCTGATTTTTAGGCTTTGGATCTACTCAGCTTGGTACAGCTATACAGCTAGAAGAAGTGAAGTGGATGGCGAAAGAGTGATAACGGTGGCAAGCTATTCTTGAAACTATTAATAAACCGAGGAAAACTAGTAGGAAAAATATGAAATCTAAGAAGGTTGAGGCAAAATAAAGGGCAGTTATTATGAAAGAAAAGTTATCATTTTTTTTGGAAATAAAATGTATATAAATGAACTGAAACTCCCTTCAAGTTACCTTTTCTTTCATCCAATTGTTCATCAACAATAATCAACAATTTCACATTTCTTTACTGGCTTCTTATTGATTCACATCAATTGTTCTCAATCGTTTTTTATTTATTACTTTTATTACCGTCACTATTTTTCTTCAATAATGATTTTCATTACTGGTTCTTTGGTCGGATACCTTGCCGTCACTCGCAGTATCAAAAAGGTTCGCGAATTCAAGGCCAAGCACTTTAAAAAGTCTTCCAAGTTTGCTGCCACCTCCTCCGATGCTGGTACTTCTCCTGGTGTTGCTACTGAATCCGCTACTGGTGCCAATGGTATTGGATCTATTGGTGTGGGTTCTACTGAAATCTTACCTTATGAGTTTTCTTTAGAAGATCTTCAACGCGCTCTTGCTGAAACTAATGATTTGTACATGGTTCCTTATTACTACAAATCATCTTCTACCAAACTTGCTGCTGTAAATCCTGACTTGGCATTTGATAAACTTCATGTTTCTGCCGAAATGTATGAATTGTTGGAAAAACTGTCTGCTCGCAAGGTCCATACTTTTGGTGACAAACTTTTTGCTTGGATCAAGGAGCAAGAAGTTGAAGAGTCTGAAAAGCAGGTTGGAAAAGCTGTTGATGGCAAAGTTGGTATCAAGACTGGTACTAAAACCAAAACAAAAAAGTACTTTTTGTGCACTGCTAAAGATTACGAAAAAGACAAAGCAATTCTTCAACCATACAAATGTATTTTCCATGGACAAGTTGACGACATTCTTTTCCGAATGTACATTGTTGAAAAAGGAACTAGTTTATACAAATGTTTTCAACAAGACAACACTGTTGCCAACATTTTGAATGACATGAACCATGAAGGTAAAATCAAAGGTCGCGGTATTATGGAACAGTATCAACGTATGCCTACTGTTGAACAAGGCAGAAATGCAAACAAAAAGATCAATTCCGTTGTTGATTACAAGAACCATATTACTACTTCATCTGAGTCTCAATCAACAAAGACTCAAGCTTTCAAAAACCGATCTACAAAAACCGAATCTTCCAAGAATCGATCTGCAAAGACTGAAGCTCAAATTACATCTCTCGAAAACCCTGGCTTTATTAATGAAACCAATTTGACTGCATCTTCGACAAACTCTTCATCTTATACTACAGACATGTCGATGTATTCAGATGACGATTCTAGTTCTTGGACCACCATTTCGTCACATGCATCAGAAACTAGTTCATTCAACTCTGTTGCACCAATTATCAAAGTCAAGGTCTAAATATCAAGTCTAGTTGGTTTCTTTGTTTTCATGATTAATGTTTATGATTTTATGTATTGTTGTTTTTGTTTAAATTAATAAAAAAGTTTTGGTAATATTTGTTTACTTGTAACCCACTTGTCAGCCGTACGCTCGTTTACAAATTCAAATGAGCTAGTTGTAAAATGACAAGAACAATTATAATTTTTAATAACGAGGCACAGTTGAATCAACAAAATCTCGTTTAGCTTCATAAGACATTGGAGATTCCATTTGTTTAAGTGCAATTTCTTCCTGTGCAGCTTCCAAATCAGCATTAGGATTTGTTTGATAAGAATTAACAGCAGTCACATTACTTTCAGTAGGATCAAAATATTTGGTTCTATTTTGTCTAACCTTGGTTTCTAAAATACGGAACTGCAGTTATGATAGTCCAAACAGTGGTTGTCACAAAAGTTCCCGAAGCAGCTGCTGAAATACCAACATTGACTTTACCAATGACACATCTTTGATATCCATCACAATCATACCGACTCCAATGAGCGGCAAGTGCAATCCAACAGGCAAACAAAAAAATGGTTTGCAATGCTTCGAGCACAAGAATAGCAATTGGATATGCAGCATGTTTAAATTTTAACGTGAGCAAAAAAATGGCACTGACTGTAAGAATTCCCTAAACACCAACAAAAACGGAGAACCCGTCGCTATCAGAAGAAATCCTGTAATCTATATACCAGCTATTGTAGTCTCGATCAACAATAGTTGCGCCGAGTGCCATGATGACAATGCAGAGTATTAATTGAACAACTCGAGTTATAACCACAGTACGAGGAGAAATGTTGCAATACATGGTTTTGTGATAATAAAAAAAAAGAATGGTCGAAATATATATAATATTCAAAAACAGAAATTTGGTCTTGTATTTATATCATTTTCTTATCATCAATAATTCTTTTTTAAATTTTTTCAAGCAATAACCAACAATTTAAACTCGTCAATAAAGTCTAAAGTCATTCGCCGTATTTTTGTTTTTTATAACGATTTAATGTGACAATATTGTGGCTTTGGCGATTAGCAATTAACATAAATTTTCAAAATATTGGAGTCGTTTATGAACCATATGAACATTTCAATTTTCTTGGAACATTGTCATGTAAAATAAGTGAAATGAGAAAAAAGTAAACTAAAAAAAAAAAGTTCATACATTCATTTTATTCAAAAACTATAAAAACAAACATCAGCTACTTTAGTCATCTTTTTTGATTCTAAATATGTATAATTGTTCAAATTGGTGAATCCGTTCGATTCTTAGTTTCCTTTTAGTGTTTCTAATAGCCCAAAAACATATCCTAATGTTAACTTCCAAAAGCCAGAAAACTCAATTTAAATGAAAACTTTCAAAAAAAACACACAATTTTATCAAGCAACTGTATATGTTATTTAATTGAACTTAAATTTTCAAGTAATTCGGCAATAGTTTAGTGGCTAGAATTTCCGCCTGTCAGTTTTAACTTATGTTAGCAGCACGCGGGGGACCGGGGTTCAATTCCCCGTTGCCGAGTATTTTTTCAATCCTAATTAACGTCACGTGACTGTTCTATATGATTTTTGTTTTTTCATTTAAATTTGTTTGTGTTGAAACAAAAAAAATTTTCTTGTCCATAGAAAATTTTTTTTTTTGTTATGATGTAGGTTTATTCTATTTCTCTAACGACTCGCCAAGCCGTGCGTAGTTGATGTTATGATATTTATAAAGTATGTAAAATGCAATAAAAACAGAGTGAGTCATCAGACAGAGTAGACAAACTAGAACTACAGGTAAAAAAAAAGACATTAAACTATTGAGATTATTTTATCTATTTTTTTGTTTTTGCTATTTAGTTTTTTATCGAATCATTGATTATTATAAATAAAGCCAACAAGTTTGACAAATGGGTTGATGTGGCTATAAAACGAGCTTTGCAAAAGAATTAATAAATGTTATAATACACAAGCACGTTCAAAAGCCGAAAGATCATCACACTTTTGTTGCATTTTCAGTGTGTTGAAAAAATTAAAGTTAGCAAAGCCAAGTGTTGATTTTTCTTGTATAAACTCATTAAATTCGTTGGTTAATTGTAAAAAATAAAACAGTAAAATGTATTCAATAAATAAAAATCTAATAATAAAAAAAATCATAAAAATATAAAAATCATCTAAGCAGTACAAATATTTTTTTTAATCCCAGTTGTTTCGTCTATAGTTCTTCGTAAAAATTTTCAGATTATCAAAATCTTCAAATTGTTAGAAAATTTACTCAGACTTGCCAGTACCGTTAGAGTACTCAATGACGGCATACTTGGTGCTGAAAGCCCAGCCTTGTTCAGTGAGTCTCTTGTCACCCTTTTCACCCTGTTCTTTCCACCACATTTCGTTCATGGCTTGTTCTTGACCAGGATGTAAGCCAGTCAATGGATTACTCTTGACAGTTCTGAAAGAAACTAACTTGATACCAGAGTTACCAAGTGACTCCTTGGTAGATCCAAGAAGAGCCAAAGCTTCAGGGAAAGGAGTGGTACGTTCCCATTGTAAATCACCAAGCAACTTACGGTGGTTCATGTCACCCTTGAAAACAACCAAGTCGGCTTCAGCCAAATCCTTGAAAGCTTCAGCACCACCACCACGGCCGTTAGGAGCCAAGTCTCTGTTGAATTGGTAGTATGTGTTCCAGAAAATGTGGTTGTGGATAGAAATGGCCTTATCGGCGTTCTTAGAAGAGGTGTTGGAGTAGTGTCTGAATCTAGTAACCAAGTAGTTCAAGCCTTCCTTTTGGGCGTCGGTCAAGTCGTCGCCGAAGAAAGTAGGGTCTTCCAAGTCTTCAAGCAAGTAGTCAAAATCTTCATTGATGACGTCAGAAACAAAGCAGGGGTAAGTCTTAGGTTGGAAAACAATAGAGTCGGTGAGACCAGAGTCCAAGAAGAACAAAGCCAAAACGACATCAGTGTAAAGTTCGAAACCAGCGTTATCCAAAACAAAGTCGATACGAGTAGTATCCTTGGAGAGAAAACGAGACTTCAACTCATCCCACAATTGGGAAGTGTGATTAACCAAGACCTTGGAGTCGTTGCTTTGGTCATCTTGACCACCTTGTGTGTCTTGAAGCTTGGAGATTTCGTCCATCTTGACGTGGGCAAGTAAAGCCAAATCGATAGAGTTACCCCAAAGGGCACCGTCGATGAGTTCCTTGAGAAGTTGTTCCAAAAGGTCAGCCTTCTGTTCAACAGAAAGTCTGGCGTATTCCTCGCTCTTGAGAAGTTGTTCAGAGATTTGCTTATAACGAACAGCCAACTGGAGAACAGCGATCTTGGAAGTCTTGAAAGCGGAACGCTTGCAAGCAGTGTTACAGTCGTAGTTGGTCCAATACTTGGTGTTTTGGAAGGTAGCAATCAATCTACGGTAGAAGTAGCACTCGGTGAATAACCAAGCACCTTGTTGCCAGTGAACAGTTTCGGAATCAGCCTTCAAAAGCTTGGAAACCATGTAGTTGTATTCTTGAAGATCAGAATACTTGTAGTTTTCAGGAATGGGGATAGGAGAAAGCTTCTTGTTGTTTTCGACTTCGAACTTGAGCTTGTTGAGTTGTTCAATGATTTCAAGACCTTCCTTCTTTCTTGGCTCGTCTTCGGGAGAAGTGAGCTTAGCCATTGTAGCTTTGACATCATCAACGGCTTGAGAGGTGATAAGAGGCCACTGACGACGAACAAGAGTGTGACCGAAAGCGGTGTCTTGGGAAATGTAGTAACAATCAGGAATTGACATTTTGAATTTTTTTTTAAATTTTAAATTGAAAGTGTGGTAATATGTGATTTGTATTTGTAAATTAGAAAAAATCTAACTGTTGATGATAAGAAAAAGACAAAAAAAAAGAAGTCTTGAGACAGGATTGCAGAGCTTTTTTATACTGGATGAAGGTCGGAAAGAGAGAATCCGACGCTTGTCAAAAGATTAAAGATCGATGAGATCATAATTTATCATTGTGAACATGCTATAGATATGGTGATATTTCGAAGATGAATGGTGAGTATTATGAAGAGGCCAGACACAACGAATTTGGACAATAGCTGGTCGACACCACTGATTTCTTGGTTTTTATCGATTTACAAATTTATGTCATGATTTATATCATGATTCCAACGGTTTCTGCTAATTTAGCTGTTAATGTACATATTAATTGGAACCTTGAAAACCAGTTCGTTATCAAGGAATCGAACATGAGTCGTTGATTTGGTCTACAAAACGTGCATTTGTGTCTACAAAATTTTGGTGCGGCCACAATTGTAAACTTTTTTTTTTTGTTTTTTTTTTTTTTTTTTTTTTTTTTTTTTTTTTTTTTTT
>JAJLVH010000321.1:0-10888 GCA_030570155.1 Magnusiomyces magnusii
TGTACTAGCACGCGATCTTTCGTCTCTAAAATTTCTGGGGTCTCTGGGATCTCTGGGATCCCGAGGATTTCTTGAATCTCTTGGATCAGGATAAACATCTTTAAACACATATCTTACATCACGTCCTGACTCAAATTCTCTTGCATATGGATCTCGAGACCTCGAATAAGGCGAACCATGTTCAGGAGTGTGCATATCCCTAGCATCCCTAGAACGATATCCTGAAGGTTGACGGTATTGGGAAGAATCTCTTGGGTATTCAGGACCTGGGTAATCTGATGATCTATATCTATCTTTTGGCCATCCTTGATACGCATCTTGCCTATAAGAATTTTCATATTGTGCAAGCCGAGCTCTATCTGGTTTCACATCCCGAGGAGGGCTTGCGGTTCTTTCGGGTTCTCGCAAATAACGTCGATATTCTGGTTTGTATCTTTTATTATTAGCATCAACAAGTTCTGAATGTTTCCGTTTATTGGCAGCTTCAGAATGCACATTACCACGGTATTTTGGATCTCCATTTGTCAAATGATTAATATTGTGAGGCCATTCGGTTGGTTCGTTTTTAACTTTGGGTTTTGGTTCAAGTGGTTTAGACATGGTTGGTGGAAACATTGAACCAAAAGTAGATTGTTTTGGGCGATCTAAAGAAGAAGGACCAGGCAAGTTTGATGGATTTGTAGAAGAGATAAGAGGAAACACCGAACTTTGATATGGCTGAGATGATTGAGATGGTTGAGATGATGCTTTATTTGGTTCAGATTGCAAAAAAGGAACTTTAAACAGATCAGGACCTGCTAAACTATTTGTAAGAGGAACATCGGGGGTTTCATCAAAAACGACTTCATCATCATCATCATCGTCATCAATTAAAATTATGTTTGTTTCATTAGGAATTGCATTTCCTGGATTTCCAAAAGAATCAGGTTCTTGTTTAGGAACCGCCTTTTCTTCTTCGCCATCTGAAGTCAAATCAATGAAAAAAGATTGGGATGTAGATTTGTTTGATTTATCAAAGTTGGTTTCAATGTTGACAAAAAGGTCTTTTTCATGTTTAATATGCGTGGCTGGCGAAGCGATTAGTCTAGCGTTCATGACTGGTTGACTATTAGAACTGGTGCTTATACTTCCAGAAGAACTCATAGAAGCATTTAACGTACGCGACTTTCGAGGATCATCACCAGAACGATAATTAAATGGAGATTGTCTAGAAACCAAAGGATCTCTATCATGACCACTTGAAGACGAAAAAGGACGACTTGGTCGTCTATTAGCAACGCGGGGATCTATAGGGACATCTCTACTAGGGGGACAAGGCCGTGAAAAGCTTGGAGGTATATCTCTAGAAGACTGAAATCTTGAATCAAAAGATTTAGAGCTTGATGGCGGTGTGCTTAGGGTATTTTTAAGCAAACTATCGAATCTTTCTTGGAACCTTTGTGTAGAAGGAGGTCTATTGGGCACAGACCGCCGGCAATCATAGTCACTAGGAGGCCCGTATCTATTAGGTCTGATGCCATCGCCAGGATGGCTGTTTTTAAAAGAATGAGAATCACGTTGATCATCTCTATAGCGTGGTGGTGAAGAAGAGCGATTGCTTTGATAGCCATCTACAGACCCTCGACGGCCATAAGGCGACTGATTGCCTCTAGCTGGGCGACTGTAGTCAATTTGTTCATGACGGTATGGACCTTGGGTATCATGAAAAGGCGGACGTTGGCGCGACATTTGTTGGTGGTGATTTCAATTTCCAGCGATTTCAAAAAAATTAAAATTATTTTCTGTGCAGACAAAAACTCAAAAAACGGTTTTTGTTACAAACAAAACCAAATTTACAACTATTTTCGGCCAATGAAAAGGCGCGTTGATGAAATTAGCACGTAAAAGAACAAAAGTAAATTAACTATAAAAAACAATAAAAAAGCTAGGTGATGTTGATGATGTGAGAAATGAAAAAGTACATGAATCGGGCAAACTTCTTGTCCTTGATAAAAACCATTCTTGTCTTCAATTGATCGAAAACAGTTCTGGCTTCGTTGCCCAAGACATCAAACATGGTTCCAGTCAAGACCTGTCGGAGATTTGGATCGCTTGGCTTTTGTTGAAGGTATCCGAAATGAAGAGGTCCATAAGCTTCTGAGTTGACAAGTTCTTCAGACACTCCGGCACTAATCAATTCTTGTTTTCCAACTTTCCCAAGTACGGCATCTGCAAGAAGCTCGGGGTTTAATGGGAGTTCTTTGTAAAACGTTTGAAGCTGTTTCCATAAAGCTTCACTTTTTATCAACTCTTTTAAAGCAAGTTTCCAATCAAAACCTCCCTTATTGGTGAATGGCCAAGTGGACGAAACAACAGGTTTGTATTCTTCATTGATATCAATGTACTTTGCCCAAGAATCAGAAACCAATGGATAATGTTGAGAATAATAGTCAGCAGAATATGCAAGAGGAACTGTCATTTTAGTCGACAATTTACCATCTTTATGAAAATATCCCATATAAGGTTCATCACCAATCAACACAGATACAGGAACTGCAGCTTCATTAGTGAGTTTAGTAGTTTTGCCTTTGGGATATCTAAACAAGCCACCGTATACACGTTCAGGGCGTCTCCAACTGAATCCACAAACAGACTCGACGTTGACTGCACTAATAGTACGAGCAGGAACGTAGCATCCTTCAATAGCAGGGCCACCTTTTCTGACACCTTGTAAAGTTTCTTCTTCAGAAAAACAGTATCGAGAACTCCACAAAATTTCACGGTCACTAAACTTGATCTTTTTGCTGGTACGTGTGACTTCACGGCCTTGGTAACAATAAACAAGTGAAGACAATCGGTTACGCATGAACAAGAGGGAGAGCTTGGATTCGGCAACAAAACGGAAACCAGTGTATGGCATGTGTGAAGAGGAGTAGGTGTTGCAGATTTCGTCAGTTTGGTTGTTGTCGGGTGTATTGTTGATGTAAGCTTGGAACAATGAGTCGTGACGGGAGCGGTATTTTTCAAATTTGGGATTGGAATTGGAATTGGACTCAGAAGCTTGAATGTAAACCAATCTATCTTCCATTTCGTCAGTGTTGTTTGAATCAGTCATTGCAGCAGCAAGACGTTGGAAGTCAAGATACGAAATGTAACTATGATTAATGTTTTCTTCAGTAGTTTGAATATACTCGTCAATTTCGTTTTTGTCGCCAACGTTTTCCAAAGAAGTATGTTCAATACCAGTGGCTTGGACGGGTTCATTAATAGAAGGTTGAACAGAAGATTCATTAGCATTCAAAAACTTTCCAAGCTTAGGAATAGAAGCTGCTTGAACAGCAACAATGAATGAAACAAGAGGAAGTAAAAGAACCATTTTTATTTCGTTTTATCAGTGATGATTGTTTGAATTGAATTAAACTGAAAAAAAAGGATTCGAGAGATTTGACAGACTATATATACTTTTTTTTATTCTATTAATTCCATCAACTATCCTATCAACTAAAAAAAAAACAAATATTTCCTTAAACCCAACTAGTTCAACTATTTTTTTTAGTTCATTGGCTTCCTGATCCATTTCAGCTACTAAACCGACACTAGCCAACTTGGCCAGTTTAGCTTGATCCATCCAAACCAGCAAAAAAAGCATTTCTTTCTCATCGACTTTACTTTTATACCATTCACAATTGTAAACAAAAAAAGGTTATTTTTCAAACAACCCTAATCCACCACCATTTTTCATCACCTTTCGTTCTTTCCTGGTGCTATTCCCATCACCATTTTTGCAGCTGTAGCAATTCTTTAGTCAACAATTCAAGTTCCAAAAAACACATACACACACGAAATAACTTGAAATGCCCAAAATCAGAACATCTCGAAGCAAAAAGCCGCCGGCTGGGTTTGAAGATATTGAAGAAACGTTGCTTGACTTTGAAACGCGATTAAAAGATGGTGAGTAATTAATAATAATCAAGCACCAATATAAAAAAACACTAACAAATTGACAATAATGATAAAAAGCCGAATCACAACCTATAAAGTCGTCATTGACATCTCACGAATCTCTTTGGGCGGTGATCCGTCTCAATCACCAAAGGAGCCGGTATATCTATGATCTGTTTTACAAAAAGGAAGCCATTTCGGCGGAGCTTTATGCGTGGCTGTTGCGCAACCGGTACGGGGACGCGGCGTTGATCGCTAAATGGAAAAAACGGGGGTACGAGAATCTGTGTTGTTTGAGGTGTATACAAGCCAAGCAGAATGTGAATGGTGGGACTTGTATATGTAGAGTTCCAAGAGCGCAATTTGGAAAAGAAGGTGATAATGACAAAGATGAAGATGAAGATAAAGACGAAGATGATAATGACGACAACGACGATAAAAAGAAAAAGAAAAAGAAGATCAAATCAGTTCATTGCGTAACTTGCGGTTGCAGAGGTTGTGCTTCAACAGACTAAAACGAATACCATTTATATTTAATACCGACACGAAATACCAAAAAATGAAATATCATTAACCATGAAAAAAATGAAAAATTATAAATAAAATACCAATAAATAAGAAAAAAAAACCAATAAAACTCAATAATAGTCAGGTCTATCTCGACTTTGTGGCGAAAACACGCTGCTTTGGGTCTTGATTGGAGAGTCATAATGTAAAAAGCGTTCAACGTCCAAGTTCCGGAGTTCAAGGAATTTGTTTGGTGTGTTTGTCAAAGATTGGAGAAATGAAGTTGAAGAAATGGTTGGTGAGTTGAATGAATTTGGTTGATTTGATGACAAACTTGCAAGTGTATTTGATTGGTTTGGACCTTGAAATGTTTTTTTCTTTAAACCTTCAATTCCTTTTGACCTTTTCAAGTTTTCATCATCATCATCATCATCATTATTATCTCCCCCCATTGTTCCAGAATATGTATGAGAACTGCACGGTGACAAAACCATTTCTTTTGACGCTTCCATCACCCGATCCTGTTTATATTGATTCAAGTTCACTTTTTTAATGACTTGACAAACGTCAACGTCCAAAGCATCACTGACTCCGATTTTGTTTTTATTTTGGGTACTGCTGGTTGGAACTGATGTTGGTGAAAGCATAAACTTGAAATCATCTTCAAACCCATTTGACGACATAAACGAAAACTGTGGATTGTTGTTCAAATTAGACAAACTGTGTTTATGGCCAATGGTGTTGGTTGATTGAGGAGTCGCGTTCAACGAACAGTCCAAAGTAATTGCAGGTCCAAGTTTTTCATTTGAATTACCCAATTCGTTGGAACGCAGCAACTCGGTGTCTGAACCAAAATCGTAACTGGAATGAGGGTCTTCGATCGATCCATATAACTGGCTCAACGAATTGAGCGAGATCCAAGAACTAGAAAACGTTGGCTTTGTATTGATTGATTCTTTTGTTTGCGAGGATAACAATACTGGTTTCGAATTAGAGTTTTGGTTGGAATTTTCCAACGGTTCTGAAGAAACCGATGTAACAGGACCAAACGGAGTGGATGAATCAGAAATGGAACGTAGAGAATTGTATCGGCGACGCTTATAAACGTTTGAAGAGTTGAAATTTGATAATGGCAGATTTGAGCTTTGAGGAGCGAAATTCGTAAAATCTGTGGAATTTGAAGCATCAAAAGAAAAACTGGTTAAATTGGAAAAGGTTGATACATCAATAGCTCCAATTCCTCGTTTTTTTGTAGGCGATTCGATATCGAAAGAAGTTTTCGTGAAATGTTGAAGACCTAACGCAGTTTGTGCCCGTTTAAGAGGTGAAGAAGCTGGTTTATTAGAAATAAAAGAATCAAAAGGTTTATCGATATCGATTTGATTAAAATCTCGTTTTTTTTCGCTTAGAGATTGGCGTTTGACTGGTTTGATGATTTGATTGTTGTTTTTAAGAAACTGGAATTCGCAACCAGATTCAATCAGCCAATAATTGCCTTTACCAGGATCGGTTTTGGGCCGTTCTTGTTTGAGAAAGGCTTTATTTAACGATAGATTATGGCGAATGGAGTTTTGCCAGCCACTTTTGCTTGTCCGGTACCATTGGAAGGTGTCATTGATCCATTTATAGATTTGAGAAAGTGTGAGTTTGCGTTCAGGAGAGCGTAAAATGGCCATTCCGATAAGGGTTGCGTATGAATAAGGGGGTTTCGACCCATCGTCGTAAATAGGAGGCAGTTCACCAGGAAGAGAAACTTCTTGATTATTTGGCTGTGAAATGGGTTTGACGGACAGGTAATTGTTATTCTGGTTCTGGCTATGATCATGATTATATTGAGATTGTGAATAAGGGATAGGTTGGGGAATGTATAGTGAAGGTTTATTAGCGGATGAAATAGAAGAATGAAGCATCTGAAAGCCAGGTTTTGCCAAAGACACTTTTGAAGATAACGGCGAATCGATGGTTTGAAGAGATTGGTTTAATAGATCCAAAGGTTTTTTGGATTCAGCAGTTGAAGTTGCGGGAGGAGTTACAAGAGACCGTTGGTTAAGATTTGAAAGAAACGGATTCTGGTCGCAAGGAGTTTGAGGAGACTCAGAGTCCAAAGAAGAAGGCAAATGAACAGAAGCCAATGACAAGAAACTGGAGTTCATTTTGAATTCGAAAGCTTCAGTCCGTGGTCTATGAGTTTTGAAGAAGGTTGGTTGGAAAATGGAGATGAAAATGTAAATTTCCAAGAATTGAAATTAAGAAAGGATTAAATATTGAGAAAAGTCTTAACAAAGCGGTTGCATTCCATCGGCACAAAACTAGGCTGGAATTTTAAGTGAGGCGCGTCTTAAGATTTTATATAGACGTGAATGCTTGACTATATACCAACTACACGTTTAACTATATGCTTAAATATTTTCTTGATTATTTTCTTAACGCTAATCTTCTTCCTCTGCTGTATTTCGACACGATAAACGTCGCAAACACCAGTGACGGCAAATACCAATCACACCCAATCGTGAGAATCGCGATGATCAACAATTCCCAGTTAAAAAGTCGATTGATTCGAACAACTGTTGTAAAAAAAGGTGCAATGATGGCGCAAATATAGAATATAACATCGGAATAGTAGAGCTTGAATCGGACGGTTGAGTATCGGTTGTTGTTAATGTTGTTTGTGTTTTTACGGGTTATAAAACAAAAAATGGTATTTAAGTTTGTTTTACAATTGGAAATCAGAGCTCTAAAGTTAAAAGAATCAGAGTTCAAAAGATCACAAGAGTTTAAAGACTTTGGAGCCGACGGTTCGTTTTGTGGATTTGGAACAGACAAACTTGGTCGTATTCCCATCACAAAGATCATCAACAATGCAACTGGAAATTCATAATAACTATAGTATTTGGTCACAATGATTGGAACCTGTGGAACGATTATAGACATGAAAATCTCTCGATAAGGAAACGTATGATTTGCTTGGATCGCGGTATCTGCTTCAATTGCGATGTCTGTCATTTTGAGACTTGGTTTCTGGTTAAAGTTGAATACGAATACGAATGAAAAAACTAAAAAGAAGAAATGCGTTCTTTTATATGACGTGAGATTGTCAGTTGTGTAGTTCGTGTCATTTTAATCAAAAGTCTTCTATTGGTTTACTTAATTACTTACTTAGCTGTTTACTTTGGTTACTTAAGATTCACTTGAATCCATACTTTGATCCAATTTCTTTCTTTGTGTTTTTGCTATTTGCAAACATTTCTTCCAAACCTTCTCTGTTGTCTTTGGCAGACTTGATCAACGAAGACAGCTGGTGCTTGCCGCTAGCAACCGAGCGCACAGGCCTGTTTATGGTTTGCTGGTTTGCCATGTTGGCTGCCCCACCGTGGGCTGCCATATTTTTCTGATAAAAGTCGTCAACGTTGAAATCAATGATTGTAGATGAATCAATGTTGGTTGGGATGTTGAATGGGTTATTATTTTTACGTTTTTGTCTTTGTTTCTGGTTTTGTTCCTCTTGTTCTTTTTGTTCTTCTTTTTCTTCTTGTATTTGAGGATTGATGTAGGTGTTTGTGGTTTGATTTGATGATATGTTTGTAGGTATTGATGGTCCATATGAATTGATTATTGGAGTTTGACTTTTTAAAGATGTATCAAACGAAAATAATGTTGGAATTGGAGAATCTTTATTTTGACTTGGTTGATCTTTCTTTTGACTTGGTTGGTCTTTTTTTTGACTTGATTGATCTTTCTTTTGACTTGTAACTTGACTATTCTTTTGTCCTTTTCTGTTGGTCGGAGCTGGCAAAAACGAAGCTATCGAGACTTTTGGCTTTTTATCATTCAACTCTTTATCTTTAACATCATCACCATTTATGTCTTCTTCTTCTTTTGTACTGATATCTTGGAATTCAGGTATTTCAATCACGCGTTTTCGTTTTTTCGTTTTATTAATTGTGATGGTATTGACTTTATCGGTTTTACTTTGAACAGGCCTTTCGATACCTGAGTCTTCAACATCTGAGTCGCTATCATAATCAGGAACCAGCGACATTTTCTATTTACTTTGTTAGTTTACTTTGTTGATGGACCTGAACGACTTTATCGGACCCAAAAAGTTTTGGTGGACGGTATTTTTTCCATTACCCTGCAAAAACGCCAAACCCAAAAAAAGGAAATTTCAGCAATTGTAAATCTTAATCGCAAATCTTAATCATAAATCTTAATTGCAAATCTTAATCGTAAGTTCTAATTGCAAATGTTTTTTTTTTTTTTTTTTTTACGCATCTGCATTTCAATATCGAATTGTCGGATTCTCGGATTCTCGGAATCGTTAAAGGCTTTGGATTTCGGTCTGAAACTTTTTTTTTTGTTTGTTTGTTTCTTCCTACATATCAAAAGACCGATTTATACAAAAAATAAACACTTGAAATACCTGGCTATTTCCGTTCTTTTACCAATTCATTCGTTAATCAATTCATTTGTTGAAATAAAAATGTCTTCGTTTCGATTTAGAATCCGACGACGGTTCGTCGTGTTTGTCTTTTTCTCTTTTCTTTTCACTTGTATCTTGTTTTCGATATCTTCTAAATCCTTTTCTTTTTCTCCAATAACGTCACAGGTTAAAACCCGAGTTCAAGCTGAAAATCAAGTTGAAACTCAAGTTGAAAATAACGAAAACCGTCACGACTTGCAAGATTCTGCTGGACCAGAAGAAGCTGTTGATAATTCAAAAATACAAGAGCGCTCAAACAAGAATGTTGATAGCGATGCTCAAGACCAACTGAATAACGAGCTACAGAGTAAACAGTTGCGTCACAAACTGAAACCAAACATCAATACCAAAAATGGTCTAAACACGGACTTGGACAAAAGCTCGTTTAGATTGAGGTCCAACAAAGATCTTCCTCCTAATTATAATCCAAACAATCCTCCATACCCAAAACCAAACAAAAATCCTAATTCCCCTCTTAACAATAACAATAAAAACAATAAAAATGACAATAACAATAATAATAACAAAAACAAAAACAATAAAAATAACGAAAATTCACAAATTTTCCGCCAATTGACCAACAAGCTGTCTTTATCCAATCCACCTCCTGCTCAAATCCAAAAAGCGGCTCATTTGGTTATTGTCCCGTGGCATGCCATGTTTGTGTCCAAGTTTGGTAATGCTTTTGACTTTTTTGGTGATAATATTGGTGACAATAGTGAGGGGGCAGAAAAAGATAATGAAAGCAAAAGTGGAACAAAAGTATCTAAACGTGCTGTAATACCTCAAGAAGAAGAAGAAGAAAAAGAAGAATATGGTGATGATGATGATGATGAGAGTGGATCCGAGTCTGAATCTTTGAAACTCAACCAAGATCCAAACAAAGATAAAGCTGGTGATGAATTGATTTTAGAAAACGGCGATTCAAAGAATTTAAAGAACTTGAAGAATTCAGGCAGTTCCACGCCTGTCAATTCCGTTGCTTTTGACAGTATCGATGACGATAAAAATAGAAATAAGGTTAAATCAGATTCGGAAATAGAACCTCGCGACCCACACAGCTCAAAAAGTGTTGATAACTTAAAAGACAAGACTCAACATTCGTTCAAACGCATGGAGAGGGTGTGTCTGGTATTGAAAGAAGGTATTGGGAATTGAGTGAAATTCAAAAAAAGTTGAATGTAGATGGGTTGGTTGATGATGAAAATAATAATCAAGAAAACCAGGAAAATCAGGAAAACCAAGAACTTACATTGATTTTAGGAGATTTAAACTATCGTGTCTCTCTTGAACCAAATACCATCAATGCTTTTATCAAACACCAAGATTATAATTCAATTCTATCTGCAGACAATCTTTCTATTCAACACAATGAAAAACGGGTTTTACCTTTATTCACTGAAGGAACCATCAAATTTCCTCCAACTTACAAATTCGCAGTCGGAACTGGAGATTATGATGATTCCAAAATACCAGCTTCTGGTGGTTCCAAAGCTAGATCTCCATCATACACCGATCGAATTTTTTATAAAGTCGATCCTTCTTCTTCCGACTTTTGCACATTGACCAACTACACCTCTTTAATGGAATACAAACTGAGTGACCATAAACCAGTAATTGCAGATTTCAAAATCAACGTTTCATTAATAGATTCAGAAAAACGAAACATGGCAGTTCATACAATTCTAAAAGAAGCAGATGATCGCGAAAACTCAGCCAAGCCTACGATTTTGGTTAACCCGCGAGAGGTTTGTGTGAAAGATGCTGTAGTGTTGAACGAATCTGAAGCAACTATCAGTATTGAGTATCAAGTGAATCCAAACAGTCCAGATAAAGTGTTGAAGTGGGAGGTTTCGTTGGCTCCTGAAGCAATGACTCATGACGACACAATTGATCAACAATTGAAAGAATTTAAAGAATTGAACATGTCAAAAAGTTCTATTGATATTGATGATAAAAACGATTTATTACAATCAGTGG
>JAJLVH010000323.1:0-10843 GCA_030570155.1 Magnusiomyces magnusii
ATGTATGATTCTGAAGATGAGGACGGATTTCTTGAAGGTGTCATTAATCTTAAAAAGTCGAAGGCTGTTCTTGACATGAATGATAATAAACTTTTGTTTACTGATGATACTCAAGCGTTAAATTTTAATTCTGCTGCTCGCCGTCAACAAACTATTATAAAGCCAACAGATCTTTCCAGCAAAAGCATTTTACAAAGATACAATATTTCTAATGACCGAGCTTATGATATGTTGAAGGAAAACTATCAATCTAAAGTTAGAAGTATTATTAGTGAACTTCATATTGATCATTCAATGGTTGCACAGCGGCTTCAATCTCCACATTATAAAGCCAAGCTTACAAAAGACGACATGCGTTCGTTTCATCGACCTAGTTTTAATGTCGATCCTGGTACTGTTATTCACTTTTCAAAGACCAAACAACGTAAACGCAAGCGCGATAAAGGCAAACCAATCACCGAGCTTTTAGCAAAAACTACTGACTTGACACTTGGCGACTCTGCACAATTTTTTATGCTTGAATATTCTGAAGAATTTCCTCTTGTTTTGTCTAGTTTTGGTATGGGTAACAAGCTTATTAACTACTATCGAAAAACAAGTCCGGATGATAGAACTCGCCCTAAGCTTCCCACGGGCGAAACCAATGTTTTAGGCGTTGAAGATAAGTCTGCTTTTTGGAACTTTGGTTTCATTGAGCCCGGGAATGTTGTCCCAGCTTTGTACAACAAAATGATTCGCGCTCCTATTTTCAAGCATGAACCCAAACAAACGGACTTCTTGTTAGTGAGATCAACAGGTGGTGGTCAAGGTACTAAATACTTCCTACGTACTATTCCTTACTTGTTTACGGTTGGCCAAACGTTCCCTGTAACTCCTATTCCCGGTCCTCATTCTCGTAAAGTCACTACTGCCAGCAAAAACCGATTGAAAATGATTGTCTTCAGATTGCTAAACAAAGATGAGCATCAAAGAATTAATGTTAAGGATATTTCTCCTCATTTCCCGGATCATAACGAAATGCAAAACAGACAGCGACTGAAGGATTTCATGGTTTTTCAGCGTACCGGTAATGACTACAGTTATTGGAAGATCAAGCCCAATGAAACTCTATTAAATGAAAATGGTATCCGAGCAATGATTTCGCCAGAAGATATTGCCTTGCTTGATGCTATGCATGTTGGACAGCAACATCTTGAAGATGCTGGTTATGCAAAGACTGTTGAAGACGATGATGAGGAGAATGAGGGCGAGAGTATTGAGGAACAGTTGGCGCCATGGAATATCACCCGCAATTTTATCAATGCTACTCAGGGTAAAGCAATGCTTCAACTTCATGGTGAAGGTGATCCTTCTGGTTGTGGTGAAGCTTTTAGTTTTTTACGTACATCCATGAAGGGTGGTTTCAGAGCCATGGGAGAGTCTGTCAACGAACGTCTTGATAAGTCAAAGTTTGGAGGACATAGTTACAATGTCGCGATGCAACAAAAAGCTTATGATGAAGAAATCAAACGTATTTGGTATACCCAGTCAAAAGCTCTTTCTAATACCAACACTGATCATTTAGAATGGGACGAGTCGGAATCGAAGCGTGAAGATGATCTATTTGAAGAGAGCAAAAGTTCATCTGCAGCTCCTAATCATAATACGAAAGCTGATAGCGAATCACTTTTCTCACATGCATCTGCAAGTCAAAACACTAAAGTTCTTAAGATCACTCGATTTATTCGTGATGAAAACGGAACTGTGCAACGTCAAGTTGAGGTTGTCCAAGATCCCAACTTGATCCGAGCATACATCAAGAGACGCCAAAAGATGGAAGATGAACTTATGTCCCAGCGCACCGATGAAATTGTCCCTACCAATGATGATGAGATGAACAAGCGTAACAGAAAGATTTTAGAACAAGAAATTGCCAAGTTGCAACGCAACCAAGATCGTCGTATGGTTCGACGGGCACTCAAGGCTGGCTTAGAACCTCCCAAAAAGTCTGTTGTTATTGGCCCTGGTGCTAATGGCGATAAAAAGAAGAGCAACAAGGGTATTGGAAAAGGAAAATCGACCACTCGAAAGTGTGCTACTTGTGGTGCGATTGGCCATATTCGTACCAATAAATCTTGTCCTATGTACAATGAGCGATATGGAAATAGTGCTGCTGAAAACCAACAGAAAAGCCAAATGTCGATTCCCAGTATGCCTCAAAATCCTTCAATGGCTGGCGCATCTGGTTCTTCATTGTTGTAAAAAACATATGAAAGCGACTTTGGCTTTAAAACAATAATATTTGTTACTAATGATTGCATCTTTTGTTTATACATTTTTTTCAATTCTATTTGTTTGTCTTAAAATTTATTATATTTTAATAATTTTCTTTCTCTATATAATTGTGTTCAATAGCCTAACGAATGTCATGAAATTGTATAAATAACCTAAATGAAAATGAAACTACTCAAATTCAACAGTAACCTTTGGTTTCTTTAATTTTCTCTTTTTGTTTTTTTTTCTCGTCATTTTCCAAAAATAGCCTTGACTTTGACGAACAATTGGTTTCAGGCTCAGGCTCAGATTCAAAATCACTTTCAGCTTCAGAATAATCTGTTTCTTCAGCTTCAGACAAATAATCACCATCAGCACTGACTCTCTTTCGTTTCTTCATTGTTTCAAAACGTTCAAGCTCTTCGGGAACCATAATACAGCAGTTGAGTCGATCGCCAATTTCGTAAACTGCAATTTGATCACGGACATTGGCTTCTAAATTTCAAACGACAATACGGCCGGATGAAGAAACGGTACTCATGTAGTGCGTATTGCGGTTCTTGTTGAAGAAAAAGCTAAAGTGTTTAACACGAGAAGCGTGGCCTTGTAATTTGAAAGCTGATTCTGAAAGGTTTTCAACTGAAAATTGTGGTTTTTCTTTCTCTTCATTTTCTTCGTCATTTTTTTCAACTTCTACCAAAAATTCTTTTGATGGAACAAAGTTGACAGCACCATCATCATGAGATGTAACAACATATTCAGTACTATCCAAAGCATACAGATCAAGATGCTGAAGAGTTGAACGGAAAGTAAGCGGTCTCCCAACTTGGGTTGCAGTTTCTGCAGAATAAACCCATACTTTTTTATCAAATCCAACAACTTAGTGTGCAGTTTTGTCGAGTTCAGCAGATGTCCATTTGACTTTTCTTGGAATTCCTTCACGACCAATCTTTAAAATTGAAGCTTTTTTGCAAGTCATAAGATTCCATAATCTCAGTGTACGATCACCGCCAGCAGAAATAGCAATCTTTCCAGAAGGATGGATTGACAAATCTGTAATTCCACCAGTTTTGTGACTCTTTATTAATTCACCCATTACTTCCCAATCTTTTGTTCTCCAAATACAAATTCGACCATCATCACCAGCAAATAACAACCACTTATCATCAAAAAATTCCAGTACTGTAACGTTTCCTTTGTGTTGCATCAGTGTACCCAATTCTTTACGTTTTTGAAGATCATAAAGTCTGATATTTTCGCCGTTCGACCCAGAGACTAAGTATCGCTTGGACTGTACTATACATCGAATTGACTGGATATGTGGAGAAAAGTTAAAGATTGGCGTAAAGACCGAGCCATCATTGTATAGCGAAAGTGACAAACAAAGTAACACATGCTCATAAGAAGCAGGAATTATTTGAAAAACAGGTTCCATGGGTTTTGAAATATTAGAGCTAGAAGTTTTGGTTTCCTTTAAAATAGGTTCGAGCAGGACTTGCTCAGTTTTTTCATTCATAGCCTCATCTTCAGATGATTTAAATTTCTGAAGTGTCTTAACAGACTTTTTGGTATTTTTCTGAGTATTTGTCGAAAATCCCTTCAGAGCCGATTTAAGCTTAAGCTCTTCTCTATCATCTTTAACCATTGCTGCTTTTTTTTTGTAAAAATCACAAATTGACAAAAAAGTATTTGAGTGTGAAATTGTGCTTGAAAAAAACATTTGTAAACAGCAAAACAAGTGCGGCTGTGCGTTACGAAATGGGATATATATGACCTAGTAACCAACTATTTCAATTAGGCATTTGGGCTTGAATTCAGTCAAATATGTGATTTAACAAGTATTTATTGTTTTTATTATTGTTAAAGTGAGTTAAAAACAATCGGCCATAAGCAGTTTTGTAAAAACCAATCCATTGTGAACAGTACTAAACAGTGTAATTGGTCCAAATACACCATCTTGGTAGCACTATTACCAGCCCGAATGAGTTTTACATTTGCAAATATTTCTAAATCGGAGGTATCTGGTGATTTGAAGACAAAAACGGCTTTACTTTCGCTCGTAGCCAAGAAGCTGTATGACATCATTGCTGACATTGAACAGCGTTTGTTACTTGACAGCTGCAACTGTAGTTGCCAATATCCATCGCTTTAATAGGCATCGTCAGAATTGTTTTTTAATAGTTCGACATTCACACCAAAAGTTTTCAATGCTCTATATCATTCACTTTGCTACTAATATTCAATATTAAACTATTACACCATGTCAATATCGACGTCCTTTTCATATCGCAACATAACTTTAGTACAAGCTCTTAACGATTTAGCTGTTCGTTTTATTCTCAATTCACCTCACGAAGACATTGGAAAGCCTGAGGTACGTTGTTTATATACTTGATAATAATTTGATTAATATTTTTTGTGTATTATAATTCTAAATAGCTGGCTTTTAACACTTTTTTGTTTATATTTGTATTCTATAGCGTTTGTGTTTTCAACTTGAAGAAGCACAATGGTTTTACGAAGACTTTGTTCGTGTGGAAAATCCATCTTTCCCTTCAATGAAAATCAAAATCTTTTCAGAATCTTTGTTTCGTATGTGTCCGGAGTTGTTCGCTTTGGTCCAAAACACTGACTTGTATTCCGCTATTATGCATTTCCAAAACTACAAAAAAGTGATTCCTGTGCGTGGTGCTATTATTCTTAATAAAAAAATGACTGAAGTATTGCTTGTTAAAGGATGGAGTTCTAATGCAACTTGGGGGTTTCCAATGGGCAAAATAAACAAAAATGAACTTGACGATGTATGTGCTATTCGTGAAGTTTATGAAGAAATTGGATTCGATATTTCACCATACCTCAAGCCTGACGATTTCATTACCATCACTGTTCGTCTAAAAAACATTAAATTATACATTGTACATGGCATATCTGAAAGCACCAAAATTTGTCCCCAAACTCGTAAGGAAATTAGTAGTATTGAATGGCACAATGTTGAAACCCTTCCTGCATTTTCATTAAAAAAAAAAAACAGGCATAATATTTGCAAATAGGTTTTTCTTGGTTGCGCCATTTATGCCATATCTCGCTAAGTATATTGAAGAAAAGAAAGGATCGTTTTCTCCAATCACCAATTCTGAAATCAATGCACTCAAAAAGATACTAGGAGTTACTTATAATGCTAATGGATTTGAAAAAATGATTGATAGACCGACGCAGGCTGACGGTCTGTTGAATGATTTGAATTCAACATCTACAAGGATGCCTTCAAAAGACAGAAATATTCCATCGGGGAAGTTTCCAACACTTGGAAACGTGCCCGAGGCTAGAAATATACATATCAATCATGCCAACAATTCATTGTCTTTTCACCAAACTCAACATGTCCCCAGAGTTCCAGTACCTGCTACAGCTTTTCCAACATACCCAAGAATAGGAACTGCATTACCATCATCTTTTAAGCAACACATGCTTCCTCCTCACCCTTTTCATATGGCACAAATGATGCAACAGAATAGTCATATTCCAACCGTAACTTTCCCTCATGCCATTCCAAATACAATAAATACCACATACCCCGGGTTTTATCATCATTTTGTATCTCCTGTTACAAATATACATTTTCAACAACCACAACCATTTGAACAAAGACATATACCTCCTCCAAACCAGTTAACCGAGCCATTGAAACCTCAGACACAACCCAACAAGGCTTTATTAGCGTTGGTGGCCAATAGTAAAACTAACAAATATACACCACTTCCACATTCAATTGCGTCTACTCATAGCTTTGCAGATATTTCTGGTCTTGGTCCTAATTCTAAAGCGTTGCTTTCTCTTTTGAAAAAGTCTGAACCTACACTACCAACTTTTTCATCTACAAGTGTACCTAAGCCAGTTTTCGACAAGAAAATCAAATCTGATGAAAGTGTAATAGATTCGCGTATATCAAAGAATACACTTGCTCCCACAAAAAAATATAATGTGAATGAAGCACAGAACGAATCACAGACACTTGCTATGTTTGAAGACAATAATACCAATTCTTCTCAGCTTGAAGTAGAACCTCGACAGTTCAATTCACTAAGAAAAAATAGTGATGAATCTATCCCGTTTGACATGCTTCATCCCAAATCAAACCTATCTATTCAACCTGCATTGGACATCAAACATTCGTTTGAAAACCATCAAATTAATATTAAAGACAATGATTTTGAGCATCAATCTTCCTTTTCCACAAATATGGGTAAAGCAAACGAAATAAACAAAGCAAAAATGACAGTATGTTCTGTTTCTGATTTTGGTTCTGAGAAGGTTTTCAATATAAATACACCCTTTTCACATGATAGACCGTCTCAGAATTTTCAGAGTACGGCAGAAAATAATTATAATAATATCCCTTCAAATATCAAAACAGGAAAAGATTTACTGAATTTTATCCAAAGAAACTCAAGTCTCAAATCACCTGCTAAAAACAAAAGCACTACAAATCACGACCCAAACCGCAAGAATGATTCAAATTTATCCTCTAGCTTAAATAAAACAACATCTTTGATTACACTTTGTGATTCTTCTAATTCTAGCGCTTGGCCATTGTTACCATCACGTCGAGGTGATGATAGTTCTAATATCGGTACTGGTGACACAAAAAATCCAGCAAATACAAAGTCTCTTTTGTTTTTACAATCTAAAAAAGACAACACTCCAATACCATCAACTTCTGATGAAAATTTGACCACATTTTTATTACTCTCTTCTACTGAATTGAAATATCCTGTCGGAGAAGAAGCTTTTACAAGTCTAAATGGTTCCAATATTGTTGATATTCCTCAGAAAACCATGCAAACTTCTAAGGGCCCATTGATGAAAAACAATGACGAACAGAGTTTGAATCAGTTGATTGTTGTAAAAAAGGCCGAATCACCTAGGATAGATAAAGGAAGCAAATCAATCGATTTTGCACGCAAATCGAAACCTAAGGTTGTTGCAAATTCGGTTGATGTGAATAGTCTATCTTTAGTTGTTAGTGAGCCAAGTTCGATAAAACAAAAACATCAGAGATTAAATGAAATTGGTAATTCTGCTAACAAAAAGGTTCAAAAACATGATATTAGTAAAATGGCTGAAAAACCAGCTTCATCCAATTCAAGATTGGATCAAGAAAAAAAGAATATGGGTGAGGCAATCGACTCAACATATGAAAAGCATAAACAGCGTTTAATGGACTTTTTGCTAAAGTATTCTTATGGATCAATGAAATGATTTAGTTATAGGCAATTATGACTTAAACATATATTGAAGTTGTTGAATTATTTAGGACTATAACAAAAAAGATTATTGCATATGAATAAACAGTCAACATTTCAATCAATGTTGTTTCTTCTTGTGATAACAGCATTTAAGCTCTTTGCCGGGAATACAGCACCAGTTCCAAATCGTTCTTTAATGTATCCAGGAGGTACAGGTTCTTTGCACTCAATGTTTAAATACCAAATAATGTACACAAGCTGGATAACCATTTCATTTTTGGCAAAAAAGCGACCGGCACACATATGCTTGCCTCCACCCCAAGCTATAAATGTTTTCCAATGAGAAGGAACATTTGAGTCTTGTACGCTAGAATCAGGCTTTCCACTAGAGATGGTAATACCAGTAGCAGCAGAAGACGGTGTATTTTGTTTTCTTTTGGGCTGTTCACCTTCTCCAAGTTCAAGTTTATCCAAGAAACGATCAGCGACCCATTTCGTAGGTTCAGGATAAAGGTCTTCGTTCCAGTGAACTAAATCTGAGGTCAAAATCAAAATGTCGCCATTATTTAAAGAATAAGTTTTGTCGTTTTCAACTGTCAAAGTTGCATCACCAATAATTTCTCTAGCACTGGTAATATTTGAATGTAATCGTAATGTCTCTTTAACCATACTTTGCAAATAAGGATTTGCATACAAGGAATCCCAATCAAAATCCTCAGTTTCGGAAACATAGGCATCAGTTACAATTTGCAACACACGGGTATAGGTTTTAGGATCCGCAAAAACGTTTGCTGTAAGCCAAAATGCGGAATTGGTAATGTTGGAAGTTGAAGCAAACAAGACACCCAGCATGTAGTGAGCCTTTTCTTGAGGATTGTTGTACTTGCTTGCTTCATCAGAATCAAAAATTTGTAAATGGGTTTTAATGACGGGAGAAACATGATCGAAATTGGAAAAGTCCTTGTTGGGGTTTCCATAATAATCCTGATCAGCAAAAAAACGTTCTAAGCATAAAATCACTTTGTCACGAGCACTATAGCCTTCAGGGCACATGAATCGAGAGTATCCACGAAGTAAGTAAGGAAGGTTTTTTTCAAAGGTAGTATAATCATCGAACAACTCTTTGGCCGGAAACTTGGGACCGTAGATAGCCTGAGCTGATGCGATGAAAAAGGCTTCTCGAAGGAGTGTGACAAGATCGGCATCAAGACTTGGTGGAGCGTCTGTAGATTTTGAAGACAAGGGTGGTAAATTGATAGTACGAATGAACTCAAGAATAGAAATTTTGTAACGTTGGGCCAACTCATCAAGAATCGGAACTGTACGCAATGCTTTCACTAAATAGCAGAAAAATAAAATAGAGAAGCGTATTATAACACGTCAACAAATGGTCAGATACTGGATCAAAAAGTTTTGCAAAGGTGCATAATAAAAGCATTAGTAATAAAAAACGTACCAGTGGCTGATCTCAGCACTTCTTTCGTTTCTTCATCGTTGTTAAACTCTTCAGACATTCCCTCGACATATCTGTTGAAAAACTTGAGAAAATAACGAATCTCAAATGAGGTGTCTTTTTTGTACATTTCAGCAATAGCAGAGACATGGTCTGACAATACATGATATTTAGTCAAGCCTAGGCGAATAGTATATAAAGGTCCATACTTTTTACAAAGGCTCAAGCAAAACTGGTGAGCATCTTTGAGGAATCCATAAGTATGAAGAATTGCAGTACCGGAAGCAACAGGAGGATTTGGGTATTGCGACGAGGAGGATTGAGCAAAGTGTTTGAAAACCGCGTAGAATAAAAGCGATATTCCGACAGAATAGATGATTGCTGATGGCGAAAGATCGGAAATCATTTTGGGTTCATAATCCACTAGCAAAGACAAAAAGCCAAAAACTGCTACGGTATCAGTCTAATACACGAAAAAAGTGTCCAACAGCCACGCTGAATCAAACTGTGTTTAGTGAACGAGTTGAGTTCCGATATCTCATGAAAAAATACTTTAAAGCCAAGTTCGCAATACAAAAACCATGCACATGTATGTAAGCGTGGTGATGATGTCTATAAGCTGATTTGTTTGGCTGGTCTGGGACAAAAGAAACAAATAGAACCCGGCGAAATGAGATCGGACTGGTTCCATTGCTTAGAAGGGCGAATCGCGTTCGATATGGAATCGCACGTATGTGGCTGACATCATACCCAAATAATAATTGAACGGGAACGTGCATCAGAAGGTTCAGGATAATAGCCAATATCTGGTCACTAAACGATTGCAATTAGCAGCTGATAACGATAGAAGAGTATGACAAAAAGAACAAAAATCATTGACGGCATTAACCCAGTACAAACGTGAGTGTTATTCACAAGAGTAAAAGATAACTGAATAAATACAAAAAACCAAGGAAACGCCATTAACAAAGTAATCTTGTATTACATATTTGATACATTTTCAGCTGTGAACTTGACATAGTTGTAAATGCCTGGATCTATCTTTTTAAATCAAAAGCAACATTTTCAATAAGTATTTAAATAACAAACAACAATACAGTAAAACGACATGTTAAAATCATAACTCTTTTACAACTCAATGAGAATTCACAAGTATTGGCTTGGATATCGACTATCACCTTTTACAAGCAAAATTTAAATGAATTAACGTATGATGAGTTATTTCAAACTTCACAAACTCGTCGCTTTAATTGTACTTTCTTTTCTATCTGAAGTTTCAGGAATCATTGGCACAGCCTAAAGGTAACAACAAAAAAAAGTATTTCTTTGAAAATAGGCTTAATGGTGCAAATTTCATGACTGAACAATGTATTCACAATACTAGGAATCAGATGAATCATGGTATCATAGTAAGATTTTTTTACTACCTTTGTTTTTTCTTTAAACTAAAATAATCTACAGTTGAAAGCAAGAGCTTTTAGAAAATGATTTGCTTTTTATTTATTTTTATAGCCAGCACCATCATGCCATTGGTATTAGAAACTTCAAGCGTTCAAAAGGTATACATCAAAACAAAATGAGCAAATTTAATATTCTCTGATACCTTTTCTTTATTTTTATTTTTAAACTTTAGGTATTATTTTAAATGGCGAACTAATAAACATCACTCAGACAAATCATCAATAGAAAAATCACAATATTATGTTCGTTTTCTGCTTTTATCTTCCACCAAATCCTGGAGGGGGTTGAAATCCTGGAGGTGCACTTCCAGCACCAGAAACACCATTTCCTCCACCAAAAAACGCGGTTGCCGAAGTTCTAGCTGGTCCCTGAAGAGGGTTTCTTGCAGGTCGATTTATCGGTTTTGCAAATCCCTGGCTCTGAGCTGCAA
>JAJLVH010000324.1:0-10825 GCA_030570155.1 Magnusiomyces magnusii
CATAACCCGTACAGAGTCAGACTTGCGGATTTCGTGGATCACCAAAGTATGCTCAAATCTGTCCGAGCCTCAGGCCATGTTTGGCAAATTTGCTTGGCCCAATACCAAAACAAGTTGGACAACACTGGCTATTTTCGCGGATCAATGGTTTCTCCATATGCAATGGTTTATTCAATTGCAAATTGGTTTGGCTTATCCAGATCAACCAAAAACGATACACAGCCCGACAAATCGTTGCCGCCTCAACAAAAAGTTACAGATGAAGGACTTCGAGATCTTAAATACCCATTAGAGATCATGTCTCTTACTCTTGCAACATACGAAGCAGTTACTGCAAACAAAGTTTATGCCAAGCTGCTTCTAGAATGTCCAGCTACACCTATAGATCACAAACCAGAGGAAACTGGAGACTCTGCCTCAATAGCAAGTGCTTTAGACAATAGATCACCTCCTTTTGCAACCTTTATTTCACTTTGCACATACATTTTTCAAAATCAACACAAAAGTACCCGTGCCGCTCTTTATGCTAGACTTTGTTTGTTGATTTTGCATACCGTGATTGAAACCCCTATTTTTGTCACGTCTCCTGCTTCGGCATCCGCGCCTTCGTTACTTGTGGATGACGCACTTCGAACTAAATCAATTGTTGTTGCTCAACAGCGTGCCCCATACCTTCCTGCTGTCACATTTCCGGCTACACCCACGCATCCTGCTGACAGTAACAACAAATCACCAATCGAAAATTTAGATTTGGATGAACGTTTGCGTGAAAATACCAATGATGCCAGTTCAGGTAGATTATTACTTGAAGGAATTTTGGATGCTTTGCAATGCGCATTAAGATACAATATGAAGTGCAACATTGATGCCAATATGTATGTCTTAACATTGACAAATGTATTTCAAATCATTCATTTTCTTCGACAATCCAAGTTTAGATTACAATACCATTGGCAAGAACTGTGGAAAACGTTATTTTCACTTATTCGATTCATCAATTCTCATCCAAATTCCCAACCTGCAAGCAATGGAAGTTCTAAAATGGATTCGTTGAGAGCTGGCGACCCAGCATATGCTGATATGGTTTCTTTGATTGTTTTAATTTTGGCAACTTCATTAATCCATGGTGATACCTTTTTGGGTCATAGTTCGGATTACGATGATCTTTTTTACAAAATCATTGAAAACAATGAAGCGCTTGTCAAGTTAAAAAATCTGTTTTATGATGCTCTTTCTAATGTTCCTTCAATGGCCGTATTACAAGCTTCTATTAACCATTATTCAACTTTGTTTTCGTCCACTGATAAGAATTCATCATCAAATCAACAGCTTAGTGCAGAAGAAGTGACGGCCGTTATTCGTGAAGGATATCAGTCTTTATCATTATACCAATACGCTACTGGATCTAGTAACGGCAGTTCTAGCATGAATGGTAAACACAATTCCAGCATGAAAAATGGAACCAACTCTCATGGAAATGGAATTACTGAAGGTCTTAGATCACATTCAGATATTGCAGCCTACTTGATGTATAGTCCTCTTCCCAAGTTGAGAGAACCCGACGAAAAGTCGTATTTCAAAAAGTTGATGAAGCAGATTATTGAAGACGTCCAAGATTTACACTGTAGTTTATGAGTTTCTATAAGTCTGTAAATACATGTTCCAATAGATAAATTAAAAAGATAAACACGACTGTGCCATTCAAGCAATTGTAAATCATGTCTCAGCCCGTCTGTCTCGACCGGCTGTTACATACATCACAACGTGACTCTGAGCCTCATTACCTAACCGCTTACCAAGCTATTTGCTGTACTTATCACGCAGTCTCCTTGGACTCTGAACCGCCACAAACTTGGTCCAATTCTTTCTTCTTTCCCTCCACTTCGAATTCGCAAAAACCAACTCCAAAGTTTTTATTCATTAATTTGTTGATTAATTTATGAAACTCTAGTCGAAACCAACAACAGCCATTATTATCATTCTTTTCAACCGTACTTTTTTTTTCAAGCTGATTAACAACCTTGTTTAAAAATGCCCGAGACAAATACTCAGCAGCAGGCACAAAAGCAAGCTGATGTCATGCCTTCTTTTTCAGGCTCGACTAACGGTGCCGGCCGCATTGGCCGTTACCAGATCATCAAAACTTTGGGTGAAGGATCTTTTGGTAAAGTCAAGCTGGCATACCATTTGGCTACACATGCCCGTGTCGCTCTGAAAATCATTAACCGCAAAACGCTGGCCAAAAGTGATATGCAGGGCCGTGTTGAACGCGAAATTTCATATCTTCGTTTATTGCGACATCCCCATATCATCAAACTATATGATGTCATCAAGTCCAAAGATGAAATCATTATGGTCATTGAGTTTGCTGGAAAAGAACTTTTTGATTATATTGTTCAGCGTGGCCGTATGTCTGAAGACGAAGCTCGTCGTTTTTTCCAGCAAATCATTTCTGCTGTAGACTACTGTCATCGACATAAAATTGTTCACAGAGATTTGAAACCCGAAAATTTGCTTTTGGATGACAATCTTAATGTCAAAATTGCAGATTTCGGTCTTTCAAATATTATGACTGACGGTAACTTTTTGAAAACATCTTGTGGTTCACCAAACTATGCTGCACCCGAAGTCATTTCTGGTAAACTCTACGCAGGTCCAGAAGTCGATGTTTGGTCCTGTGGTGTTATTCTTTATGTCATGCTTTGCGGTCGTTTGCCTTTTGACGATGAGTTTATTCCAAATCTTTTCAAAAAGATTTCAAACGGTGTTTATACAATTCCTCCCGATTTATCACCAGGTGCCAAGAACTTGTTGAAACGCATGCTGATTGTTAATCCTATTGACCGTATCACTGTTAGAGAAATCACTCAAGATCCTTGGTTCTCTGTGAATTTGGATCCCGTTTTGCTTCCTCCTGATATGCGTGAGGAGCAAGAAAGAAAAAAGGAAGAAGAATCTGTTAATGAACCTATTGATGATTCTCTTGTTGGTGCCTTGGGTCGTACTATGGGTTATTCTAAAGAACAAGTTTATGAAGCTCTTCGTCATCCCAATGGTACCGGTTCGGAAATTAGAGATGCATACCAGATTGTCAAAGATAATAAATTGATGGGTTCTGCTGCTGTACGCAATGGCGACATCGATAAGTATCTTGTTGAAGATACTTCTACTGAAGAAGCACGTATAAGAAAGTATCAGCAACAACAATTACTTGCTCAACAACAAAAGGCCAATGCTTCAGCTACAAATTCTGCAGCAGGTTCACAGATCTCTTCCCCTGGACAGTCTGCTTCAGGTGAGCAACGACCTCATTCGTCTTCTTTTTCGCGCGAAAACCCACCTGCTTTAACTTTTGATAGGATGCAACTTCCTTCTGCTCTTGACATGGGAAGTAACCGTACGCCTCACACCACTATTGCAGTTTTGCCTACATCGCTTCCAGCATATCACCGAGCCAACATGTTGGAATACGGATCACCTACCATGCGACGCTTAAACCCAGTTAGCACCAAAAAGTCAAAGACACGATGGCATTTTGGTATCAGATCGCGTTCTTATCCTTTGGATGTTATGGGCGAGATTTATCGAGCACTGAAAAATCTTGGTGCCGAATGGGCTGTTCCATCAGAAGAAGATTTGTGGACCATTCATGTTCGCTGGAAGTGTGTTCTTCCCAAATCGACCAAGAATAAAGATTCAAATGGCAGTGCAAGTAATGATGATGATACAATGACTGATATTTCTGAAAGCCAAGGCGATACCGCGATGCCAGACGAAAACAAGACGAGTCCAGAAAGTGATGGTAACAATATGGATGTTGATGAAGCCGAAGAAAAGACAGAATTGATGAAGATGAGAATCCAGCTTTATCAAATTGAACAAAACAATTATTTGGTTGACTTTAAATTTGATGGCTGGGAAGATCTTGAAAGTGAAGTACCTGTTCAACAAACCAAAACACTAAAACAAGTCCGTGTTCCAACTTCATTACAAATGGCATCTGCGAATACCAAAGGCGCATCTTCCGATTCTACTAATTCCAACAAAAACAATAGTGGTGCATCGACTGGACCTGGAGCCATTTCAGGCACGGCGGCAGCTAAAGCGGCGGCGGCCGCGGTGTGCAGAGACAAGAGTGAGTTTGACACGTTTTCGGTGTATCCGTTTTTGCATTTGGCAACCAGATTGATTATGGAGTTGGCGGTTAATAGCCAGGCACAGTAGAAGACAGGACTTGAGAGAGAAAATTCATGTTTTTTTATTTGTAGAAGTACATTTTGTTTTTTATTATTTTGTATTTATCACAGCTTTTTATATTTGTATTGATTTCCAATTGACATTCATCACCAGTCGTCGTCAATGTCCATTGAATCGGCCTCGTTTCTGACCTGCTGGATGACCGTGACGACGTCGGACTTTTTGAACACGGGCCCAAAGCCGTCGCAGTGTTCTTTTCCCTTCAAGTATTCCATCACTGCGGCCGCGTCGATGCACTCGACGTCGGGCTGGCCCGCAATCAGTTCCCAGACGGCGCCGGCTCCCAACATTGTTTCGGCGTCCTGTTCCTTTTGGTACGCAATGAACAGCGGTTCCTTCATGCACGCGTTGTCGGGCCGCAGAGCCCGCGTTCCTGTCGTTTGTTCGTTATAGTTGGCGTCGTGGTCTCGCAGCAACTCGAAGTTGAACTTGTGGACAGGGAACACTGCACGCAGCGGTTTTTTATAATTGTTTTTGTTCAAACTAGTGTTTTTGAAATTGTTGATTGAGTTGATTGAGTTGGATCGGAGCGTTCCTACTAACCGCTGGCTTACTAGTGTGGGATTTGGAGTTTTGGAAATGAAATTTACGTTTGGTTTAACGAAATTTGCAAACTTTTTATTGGTATCATTAGAATCAGAATTCGAATCAGAGTTAGTTCCATTAGAATTGGTATCATTGTTTTGCAATTCTCCACCCACACCGCCATACTCTTTCTCCTCATCTTCAATCTTCATATCTTTGTCGGCCGCCATGACGGGCGGCGGCTGGTCGTACGACACGAGACTATGCCCTGTCGCCAGTAAGACCTGGTTCTCGGTCGTGATGACTGTGTTTTCGCGCTTCAGTCGCTCGTTTTCGAAATAAAGCCGCTTCTTTTCCTTCTCGCTTTCGCTCAGCTTTTGCTCTAGTTCGCGCACACGCGCTTCTTTGCGTTCTCGAAACGCTCGCTGGGCTGCTCGGTTTTGTGCTTTTCGTTTGATGATGACTTCTTCATCATCTTCTTCGTTGTTGATATTGGAATTGGAATTGGGTAAAGGTTTTGAAATGTCCTCTTCTGAAGAATTTAAAGTATGGGGTTTGGGTTTTTGGTTGGGTTTGGTATTACGACTATTTTTACGTTTTGGTTTAGTCTTGGAGGTATTTTGGTCAGTAGAATCAAGTACTGTGCTATTTGTTTGAATTTTTGACTGTGCATGAATTTGGTATCGGTTTGTTTCGTGACTTTGTGGCATGGTTGAAGAGCCATTAAGATGCGGCTGGTTATAGATCGAACCATGTGTATTTTGAAAAGAGCCCGGATGGGAATCGTAAAGAGCTTGTGGAGACGGAGATTTATTATGAATAAATGTATTTCCAGAATGGCCATAAACAGGCGTTGAAGAGTATATATTTGGGTGGACAAAAGAAGAAGTGGATTGCAGGCTATCAGTGGCCAAGTCGGGAGGACTTTGAGATGAACCAAACGACGAAAGATCGTTCAACAGTTCTGTTTGATTAGGATCGTGATTCTGAATGTTGTTGTGATGTTGTTGATGTGGGTTTTGTGACTGTCGGCGAGGATGATGGATACTTGCAATGTTTTGAAAACCAGAAAGAGATTCAGGATGTGTCAATGCTTTTTCACAATCTTCCCAGCTCAAGAGGTCAGGAAACTCTTCATCACCAAAAGTCATTTTAAGAGTGAAAGATTCAAGTATTTGACGATGACAAAAGCAAAAAAGCACAAGTACTAAAATATTTTTTTATTTTATTATTATTATTTTTTTTTTTTCTTACGGATTTAATCAAGCCTTTTGGCTTTTGTGTCTCACAAATTGCAACCGATTTGAAAAAAATAAAAAAAATAAAAAAAAATAAAAAGTTGATTGTAGTAAGAAAAAACACACCCAAACAGGCAAGCTTTGGAGTTTTGTTGTAAACAAAGTAGAATGGCAAATGGCTCCGGCCCCTCGTTTACATTTACCAGAGAACTGAAAAGATTGAAAAAAAAGATTAAAAATTGGCTCAAAATTGGTCAAGAGATCGTAAGAACCGATCGAAAGAGGATTGTCAATGCTTTTTTTATACTTTTGGTTAATGGAAACTAAACGACAATCAACTGAAAACTTTTTTTTTTTTTCTTCTTCTTCTATGAAGATATAACAACAGTTATAGAATCATTGAGTCTCTGAATTTATAAAGCTTTTGCTTTAATTGTATTTATCATCATTTTCTAATGCAAATAAAACGTTGATCACATTGATATCGATAAATGGTAGCCAACATTTTTATTCATTTGGTTCAATTGATAAAAAAAAGTTTACAAATCTGAAAAAACTTACAACAATAATTACTAGACCAGTATCAAAGATTATTCAATAAATGAAAAAAACTTTAAACACTTGAAACAATATCTAATGCCTTTCCCAATACGGAAACCATCTTTTCAAGCTCTTCTCTTCTCTTTACTGTGTTTTCATTTTCCTTCACCAACTCATTCAACGAATCAGACTGATACAACTTCTCCAGCAATTCCGTTTGAATGTCTTGTTTCGAATTCAAAATCAGTTTCAACATAATGGCTTTGGGCACCAAATCAGTCACCGTTCGCTGGACAATGCTGAAATACGACTGAATCAACATCTTAATCACCTCAGTCTCCATCGTCTCGCGATCAGTCATTTGACCCGATGCTTGTAATTTGGCTGGCGGTGGCTCCATAGCTGCTAATCTTTTCTTGTTTTTAGCTGCAAAAAAGTTGCTGAAAAACCCGCCACTGCCGTTTGAATCAGGTGCATAAGTTGGAACTTGCTGTTGCTGCTGTGGTATCGGTTTGCCAGTCTTGGGATCCAATTGAACAGGCTTGGACAGCTGTAGCTTTTCGCTGACAATCGCCATCGCATGGTTGCCTTTAATCAAATCTGGATGTGCTGTGTTGATATATGTTTCTTCCATAGATACAATATCTGTCACAATCTTATTTGTAGGAATCAATTCCTTTCGTAAAAACCCAATAAAAACGTCATTGATATTTTCTCGTAGCGCTGGGTATCGGTTAAAATGGGGCTTGACCAAAATTTGTGATAAAATACGAACAAGTTCATCATAAATAAGCGTCACACACTTCAAACTAGGTTCTTCAAAACGATGAATTTGCTTCTTCACAAGTACTTCAAACGCAGCTGTGCCAACAAACAAATTGGGTGAAACACCTGCACTATTGTACAAAATAGTACGAATGTCAACGTCGCGGATTTGATCAAATGGATCTAAAGCATTAATACCATTGACAAAAATCTCGTGTAAAACAAAACTGATACGAGCACCACCACTAAGTTCAGAAGAAGAAACGTCGTTTCCTTGTCCGTCTAAAATTGCACGATACTCGTTGCAAAACTCTGTAATTGCTGAAAGAACAATGGTAGAAGAAGAGCCAAGTATTGGGGGACCAATTTGCGCAAGCTCGGCTTTAAACTTTTTAAGAGATCCATCAATACGTGATTTGATTTCAGGTAATGTGTTACGAATATGGTTCAAAAGAATCGTATTCAAGCTTTTGGACAGGTATGGAGTACCGCAATATTGCGCTCTGCTGCGATAGGCTGAGTGGGTTTCGAAAAATTCCTTTTCAAACTTTAAAGCTGCGCCAATCGACTTGTTGGAAGTAATGTCTTTTTGACTACGGTTAATGACTGGAATGTAACCATATTTTAGAGGAATAACGCGGCCAGCGAGAATATCAAGAACGTCGGTACCTTGATCCATCAAATCAATCTTGGTCAAAACACCGATGGTTCGGTTACCTTCGGGATCAACTTCGCGAGCAAGCTTGAGACCATCAGAGTTGGCCAAATCCGTATTTGCTGCAGTAACAGAAAGAATGATGGCGTTTGATTTGGAAATAAACTTGAGAACCATTTCTTTAATTTGGATTTCGATATCCTTTGGCTGATCACCAACAGGAACCTTTGTAAGACCAGGCAAATCAACAAGAGTGAGTGTAAGAACGTGAGGAGAATAGATTTTCAAGTTGATTGGAACTGACGAAATTCCTGCATTTTTTCCAGTTTTGAGCTCTGTTTCTCTAACAATTTCTTGACGAATCTCATTAAAGTCATGAAGCTTATGACCGGGTTTGTGAAGAAACTCGCCCCATTCATCAGGATTAGTTTCATTGACTCTTTCTCCAAGTTCTGATTCGCTGGAAAGTTTAGCAGTAGATCCATTTGCAGCAGTTGGTCGACGGTTGATGAGCTGAAGAACTAAAGGGCGGCGAGTCACAATGCCAGTACCACGAGGCAAAAAGTCTCTACCAACAATGTTTTCAAGAACAGAACTTTTGCCACTAGATTGGGATCCAACTACTGTGATTTGAGGAAGATCAATAGTATTAGGCCCAAGAGGCGCGAGTGCGTCCTAAAAATAACAATAATAATGATAATAAAAAGCTGATGGTTAGCGAATGACAATTTAATGAGAAATCTGAATTTAACACGTACTTGTAACTTGTTGATAGTATTGATTAAATGCTGGTCCATAGCCATTGTGAATTAACAATAATTGAAGCTGAAAATATATGTGTATATATATGTCTTTAAGAATTAAGACTTGGTGGTATACAGGATGAGACTAAAACAATGCCCAATTTTTACTTTGATAGCAATTAACTGAACCCGCGATACGAAAACAGGTGGCGACGAAGGCTTGAGCTTGTGGTGATGAATGTTGAAAATGAGAACAAAAGCCAATCACGCCTATTCTATTCTTGTTGTTTCTGGTGTGTCAAAACGTGAACTTGCAACCAATTGGCGATTCTTCAGGGCCAGAAAAAGAGGACTTGCAGAGATTTCGTGTTGGTTTGACGGAAGGTGGTTTGGGAACCAACGCGTGGCTGTGACATTGCATGTGTTGTAACTGCCAGCGCAAGTATACATCACGTGAATATCCCGTGAACCAGCAAAAGCTGTGAGCGTTGTTTTTTTGGAGCGTTTGAATAAGAAAAGTTTGATCAGACTGTTGAGCAGTCTGTTCCTGAAATTGAAACACAAAAAAAGCTAGTGTTATCGTTTTGCTTTCTGTATCATACAAGCAAAAACAATAGTCGGATTAAATACAGAGATTGAGAGTCGAGGATTATACCCGTTAGAGTAATAGATAAAAACAGGTGCATACATACATCAGGCATCGGGCACAGGCAGCTGTGGAATCCCAAGAAAGGAATTATCAGCCAACCACGTTCGAGTATCGGCCTACCATTTTGTTTTCCGCGGTATACAATCGGATTATCTATTTTTTTGATTTTTTTATTTTTTTTACGTATTGCCTTCCAACTAACCAACGTTCTGTGCATAAACACTGGTTACAAGGTATCTTTTTTGACATGGACAGAATAAAACAATAAAAGAACAAATAAATAGAAATAAAGCTAAATAAATAAATGAATAAATTCACTCATCACTCGCACATTGCAACAACTGTGTGTATATGCACGTTTTCACGTGGCACAGCCGCACATGGATCAAACGTATCCTAGAAGTGCAGCTTTCCCCGAATTTACGAACCGAGTAAACTGAAAGAAACACGAAGAAAAAGAAGATATTGTCATGAATCTTTTTTATTTGTTTAAACTATTTTGATCAACCCATTTCCCACGAACATTTGTTGGATGTAGCTAGATAAACGTGCTTTTTCAATATCCAAAAGATATCTTTCACTTTTGACAGAAATGTCACCACAACCTGCAAACGTAAAAGTGTGTCATTTTGGCTTTTTTGTATTGTTTTTTTGACACACAAATTTGTGATTCATTGTTGGACTTTACAGTAATTGGATGCGGATCTGCAATTCGAAAGTGAGGATCCTTAGATCCTTTTTTTTTACATGTGTTATTTTGAAATGAAAATAAATAAAATAAAAATAAAAACAAAATAAAAACAAAATAAAAAAAAGACCATCTCATTTAGTTTATCAACGACTGTGCTGAAAATAGAAACATATCCACCAATAACAGCTGTAATCAAACCACAAATAAAACCGCCTAGTTTGCTTGAAACCCAATTCAAATCGCCAGCCGTTATTGTGGCACTGATCCTCCAGATAACTATAAATGCTGCGAGGCGATGATTGGCCAGCACCCCCAACCAGCCCACTTTCGGGAACGCTATCGGCGCACGCCAGAAGCCGTGCTAGGGACCCACACGTGACGGCTGATAGGCGCCAGCTCCTTATCTCGGGACGCTGGAAAAGGGCAAATACGCATACAGGAACAGAAACTGTTATCAGTCACTTTGGCTGGTTGTCGCGACATGGCGCGCTGTGCCAGTATAAATATTGGCGCATTTCCGTGCTACAGAAATTAGTTTTGTTTTTTTTTTTTTTTTTTTTTAATTATATCGTTCAGTAATTCTGTGTATTCATCCCTCTTTGGCCTCTATTCTGTCATCATGTCTACTTGCCCTCCTGTCGATTCCTCCGGTTTGTCGCTGATCCAGTGGACCAGCATTTTCACAGACAACTGCATCTACGGCAACTTCCAAGTCATTGCCTGGTTGTCGCAATACGTTTCTATTGGCATTTGGGTTATTGC
>JAJLVH010000326.1:0-10803 GCA_030570155.1 Magnusiomyces magnusii
AATCTGAAAAGAACGGCTGAAAATCTACTTAGCACTTGAATCGTTAGGGTTTTTGACGCTTCTGACAGATTTTGGATAAACTTTTTTAAGTTTTCGTTTTTGTTTTTTAGGAGATGGAATTGCATGTACGATCATTTATTTGGTATGAAACCAAACATTGAAAACCCTCAAACTTAATACTAGGTTACGAAAAAAAAAAAAAAAAAATTATCTTGGTAAAACACTGATATACAAACTTTTTTGATTAATACCCCGGCCGAGATTTATAATAGTATTACGAGAAAATTAATAACAAAAGAACGGTGATTGGAAAACGTAAAAGAAAAGTCCTAACCCAACCGGAAACTTTTGACTAGAATATGATACGAAACCAATTGTTTTTGGGCTTTTCTTTTTGGTAAAACCTGATTTATCACCAACTTCATGACAACATGAAAAATTTTCAAAAAAAAAACATTAAGAAACAGTTATAGAAATTGATTATTCAAAACTAGATAATCATTTAATTTAACCAGGAGCTATCTCATCGTTTACTACATGAAGAAACATACATGATCTTCACAACGGTAAATATCGAATATACACAAAAATAACAAACAATGAGGAAGATGTTCAAGATTCAATATTAAAGTCTAGAACTGATTCAATCATAGATCTGGACAAGTCGAATGGCTATTAAATCAAAAAGAAGAGAGAACACTGGACCTAACCCTTGTGGCAATAACGGAATATTGAAAAATACGAAAAATGACGCTCTGGGGTGGGCTGGAACCAAGCATTTTTGTCAAGAAATCCGGAACCATGAAATGAAATTCCAGCTTTCATATTTTCTTTTAAAATCAACCATGATAGATTAGATTTTAGCAAAATAGATGAAAATCCTCCTAACCCTTTCGGATTGTTTTGAAATGAAGAATATAAAATCTATACGAACCGTATAGACTGTTCCAAAAGTCTTTTTTGTTTTGTTGTTGATGTTTGTTTTCTTAACGTCGAAAATGCAAACAAACTTTTTTTTTGGCCAACAATGGCTCTGGTTTTTCAATGCATGATGTGCATATGCAATAATTACCGTATATAAGCACTGTTGCTGATTACAATTCGCCATATGTAATAGTCGTTTTCTATTGCCCGTGTTGATACATTGGCTGATGACCGGAACACCGATACCGTTTTCTTATTATCGTTTACTGTTTCCTCAAATTCACTCTGTTGCAGTAAGTCAAGCTCGAGACACGTCGTCTTTCGTTTCTGTTTTCACGCAACTTCAGCTAGTTGAAATTTTTATTTTAATGTTGTTCAAACATACAGAATCTAAAATGGCTTAGATCCAGTCTAAAATCATGCTTGATGGAGCGACAAGCCATTGTTTCTATAATGTGGTTCTATCGGTCTTAAGTCACATGGTGTTGACTAGTACTGGTGTACCAAAGACGTTGTCACCACTTCTTCTTTCCTACACAACCGTTGATCTTCCAGCCAGACTATTCCGCCTGTTCACTGTTAACATATATATTCTAATATTGTAGAGTTGAACATATATAATTGTTCAGTATTGTTGATGGTAAGCCATCATCATCTATAGAGCCTATCTATGCTAGCAGCCCCTAAATCAAATGATCTGGCAACTTCTACACGCCATCTACAAGATTTCGGGTTTTTTTCTCATGAAACATTAAGTTTTGTGATTCCAGTCCGGTCCGTTTAATTTTTTGAAAACGAAAAACGAGTCTAGGAGCTTGATCTATTTTAGTTTATCCTCCTAACCCTAGAGGAAACTTTTGATTTCTGTTATATACGAGATTTTGGCTGACGTATCATTGTGAAAATTTCAATCTAGTTTAATGAGCTTGTATTTTTTCCTTTTTAAGGACTTTTCAAAATACCAATTCCAATTTAACATTATTTACTCACGCATAATAAACCGTACAAAGGATATACGATTATTAACACAACACTGTTGGCCTACTGTTTCTGTATGTTCTCAATTAATGTTAAGTTTCAAACTGATATCCATGTACTCGGCTATTATTAATGAATGTTTATTGAATGTTTATTGTCTTTTTTTCAAAAAAAGAAACCATCTGCGAAACAGCTCAGTTACTCCGAATTGTCACAACCAGTGGTTGTGGTTGCATAGTACTCCACTCTAAAATTAGACTTGTTCTGGAACAAGCAGCCTCATCTCTCTCATTTCAAACCCTTTTTGAGCTAGTTTTTAGTGTGGGACGATAATTACTAATTATGGCAAGTCCAGAAAAGCCCGAAAATACTGGCCCAGCTACGCTCTTAGCATTAAAGACAGCGATATCTGTGTTACTATGTCCGTATTCATCTAGAGTTGAGAATCGAATCAACTTTTAATTATTTCTGAAAAAAAAGTAAAAAAAAAAAAAAAACGTTTGGATTAGCACTTATCACAAACTGTAAATGTATTTGACATTATTACTAGCACAAATCATATATGATTCATTCAAACCAAATATTTTGTCGCTTCAAAAGTGTTGACTTTCCTGAATTAATAATATATACAGTGCTTGACAGATTACACCAAAATTTTCGATTAAATACACGCTACCAGTAGTATTCTTCACTAAAATCTTTAATCCATTCGCTAGCCCGTTTTTGTTAGCGTTTTAACATTTTACAAAAATTTTCATAAAGTCAAGCACAATCACTTGAATAAGAATCAGGTTGTTCATACATATATATATCTTATCTTGACTATTCATATTTATGATTAAATATGCGCAGTAGTATATTTTGTTAAATCTTTTGAACAATTTCGTGAATTGAAGCTAATTAAACCATTGAAAACGTATTATTTAAATGTATATAAAATAGTAGATTTCACATTACTGTTTCCTTTTATTCACAAAGCATTCATTTGTAAACTTTACACCTCTGTGTATATACATTTCTATCTTTCATAAAACAAAATGTTTTGGGGTAATGGATATAGTTCATTGCTCACATCTCTATTCCTAACCATATTTGTCGTACTTCCGGCATTGGCTCCCAACAGTCCATACGATTTCAAATCTCTGCAAAAAAGCAATCGTTTTTTCAAAACCTCAAATTCACAATCCTCTACTGGCGAAGACAATCATTCTTTTAATGAAGAAGAGTTTGATCGTAATTTGGAAGCTTACAAACAGTACATTGAACGTCAAGCGATAGCCGCAGCCACATCTGGTTCCAATTCAACAACAAAGCATTTTTTTGGTCCAACTGGTGTTGATGCCATTTCAACATTCAATGGCTACTTTATTGGTACATTAGTCAATCAAATTCAAAAACTTGTTGTATCCAATGAACAAAAAACTGGCACAAGTTGCAAGCTGTGCACAAGTACATTGGTTCTTGCCAAAAAGGTAGCTTCGGTATCAAAAGAGTTGATTCCACAAGTTATCCAAAGTTTGTGTGACGGCGAACAGGGTGCGAAATATGCCGACTCAAAGATATGTCAACAATTACCTTGGAACCGTCAAATTACAGTTCATAACGATGACAACGAAAAGCATGGAGTTCTCAATAAGTTTAAGCGTGAACTTGAAGAAAGAAGATTTAAAGGGTTTGATAGTTTTAAAAAGAAAGTTACCAAGCACTTGAAAAATAAATTCAATTCCAAACAAAAACAAAACGATGATGATGAATATGATGATTATGATAATCGTGGACCATACAAATATTTGAAAAAACCTGAATTTTCTCATCACAGACACAAATCATTTTTCAAAGGTTTCCGCAAAGAAAAAGAAGAAGAAGAAGATAATGATGAAGAAGAAGAACATAATGACGTTGCTAGATCTAATTTTGCTAATGATATTGCCAACATTTTAGAGCTCATGGATCCCAAAGGAAAAGATGCTCATCTATTTTGTTACATTTTTGGATTGAAAGCTTGTCAGATGCCTGAATTTGAAGAACCTAATTTGGACAGCTGGTGGCCTCCCAAACCAAAAAACGTTAAAGCACCCGAGCCTTGTGGAGAGACCTTTAATGTTTTACATTTATCAGATATCCATTTACAACGTAATTACCAGCCTGGCTCTGAAGCCAATTGTGCTGGATTGATGTGTTGCGAACAAAGCTCTATTTTTATTCCAAGTTTTCGCGGAACTGATATGGATCAGTCTATGCCAGCTCCAAAAATGGGCCATTATAACTGTGATACCCCAGAAACGTTGTTTGACAGTGCTATGCAAGATGTTGTCAAAGTCGGTAAAGATTTGGATAACTGTGAGAATGATATGTTGACTGCAAGATCTCTCAAAAACAAAACTGCACACGGACTTAAACCTCGTAGCCAAGATGGGTTGGGCTTTGAGTTTGCAATCTTTACAGGCGATATGGTGGACCACGATTCGCTCAAGATTTCTTATGAAGATAGTGTTTGGGAAGAAGAACACACCCTTCGTAAGTTTAAGGAATACTTGGGTGGAATGCCTGTGTATACAGTTTTAGGAAACCATGATACTTATCCATATGGTCAAGTAGCTCAACACAAGAGTGGTTATAGCAACTTGTTTAACTGGAACACCGAGCTCATGATTGATTTATGGAAAGAGTTTGGCTGGCTTAATAACAACGGTAAAAATAATCACAACAAAAACGGTTTTTCAGAATCCGAAAGTGACGTGTTTGACAGTGCTCGCGAGCACTATGGTGGTTATGCTATTACAACTCGAGAAGGTCTTCGTGTCATATCACTTAACTCCAACTTTTGGTACATGTGGAATCTGTACAACTATTGGGATACCGATGATCTTGACTCGAGTGGAACATTCAAGTTCTTGGCTGACGAATTGGTCCAATGTGAGAAAAAAGGTCAATATGCATGGATTATTTTTCATGTTCCAGCTGGCGGTGACGATGATGAAGCTATTCCCAAATCCAGTGCTGTCTTGTCTAAAATTATTCAGCGATTCAGTCCCCACGTTATTACTGGTATTTTTACTGGACATACACATCGAGACGAATTTCAAGTCCTTTATGCTGGCAACGTGTTGAAACATGCGCTCGATAAAAGTGAAGACGGTAGTGATGTCGAAGCCGTTAATGTTGCCTGGATTTCTCAGTCAATCACTCCCCTCGTTAACTACAATCCCGGATGGAGATACTACAAGGTGGACAAAAAATCGTTTACAATTATGGATAGCGTCAATTACTACACACCTTTGGAAGAAACATTTGAAGACGACAAAGATTGGGCTGATTGGAGCTACTTGTATAGCGCAAGAGAAACTTATGATCTTGGCAGAAACTGGCCTCAAAACAAACCATTGAATGGTGAGTTCTGGAGTGATGTGGCACAGACTATGAAGGATGATGAAGAAGTCACTCGTTTGTATTTGCTCAACGGTTACAGAAAATCTCCAAAAACTCCAGAATGCACTGATGAGCAATGCCGTCACAAGAATTATTGTTACGTGACCAGTTTTAATTCAGTCCAAGCTGCAAAGTGTCATCAAAACTTGGGACTTGAATAAAAAAACTTTTTAACAATTTTTTCTAGTTTGTAATGTGTAATGTGTGATGGTTTTTGTTTTTGTTTTTTGTTTCTTGTTTCTTGTATTTTAATTTTAATTGAATTTTGTTTGATAAAAAATATTTCTATAAACACATTGTCAAAACACAATTTAATGTCTTTTGACGACACCAGAAGCGTCGGCAGCTTCCAAAATGTATTTCTTGTAATCATAAATAGAACCATCAAACTTCTTGGTAGTACCACCTTCACAAACCCAAATGTGACTAGCAATAGAACTAATCATGGAAACATCGTGGGAAACCATGAGAACACCACCCTTGAACTTCTGAAGAGCGTCACTCAAAGCATCCAAACCAGCAATATCCAAATGATTAGAAGGTTCATCAAGAATCAAAATATGAGGGTTTCGCATAGACAAACAAGCAAAGGCAACACGAGACTTTTGACCACCAGAAAGGAGCTCCATTTTTTGTAAACCAAGAGAACCCTTGATACCAAAACTACCCAAATGGCGACGATACTCTTCTTCATTCTTGCCAGCAAACTCGTGAGCCATCCATTCGACAGCAGACATGTTCAAATCCATACCATCAACGTGGTGCTGGGCAAAGTAACCAATTCTTAGACGACCATTGCTAGAAACTTCACCAGAAGTTGGTTCAATTTGTTGCATAAGAAGTTTTAATAATGTAGTCTTACCAGCACCGTTAGCACCAACCAAGGCAATACGGGAATCCATTTGAACATCCAAATCCACATCTTTGACAATAAGATTTTCTTTGCTGTATCCAAAGCTGACATCCTTGAGTTGTAAAATGGGAGGTGAAATCTTCTCTGGGTCTGGGAATCTAAACACAATACTTTGATCTTCCTCTGGAGGCTCAAGCACAGGTAATTTTTCAAGTTTCTTGATACGAGACTGGGCTTCACTGGACTTGGCAGCATTGTAACGGAACTTGTCGATAAAGACTTGTAAATGCTTTCGGTAAGCAATTTGGTTTTCGTATTCGCGTAACGCATTCTTGCGACGCTCTTCTTTGGTTGAGTAAAAGGTATCAAAGTTTGCACCACGATAGTAGTCAAGACGCTCATTGTGTTGATAAATGATGTCTGTAGCAACTTCATTGAGGAAGGCACGATCGTGGGAGACGACAAGAACGGTAGAAGGATATGTTTGAAGGTAGTCCGAAAGGAAAGTAATGGACGGAACGTCAAGCATATTGGAAGGTTCATCGAGCAACAATAAATCGGGCTTGAAAAACAACGCACGAGCCAAAGCCAAACGCATACGCCAACCACCAGAGAAAGAGTTGGTAGGTCGCTGTTGGGCCTCTTTGGAGAAACCCAAACCAAAAAGAATAGAAGCGGCACGACTTTCAGCCTTATCTGCTTCAATTTCAGTGAGCTTGACGAACACTTCTTCCAAACTTTCTTCAACTTCGGTACGCTCGTCATCAAGATCTCTCAATTCGGGAGCCTTTTCGGGATCATCAGTTCCTAATCTTTCAACAGCTTCCTTGTGTCTTTCTTCAATGTCAGCAACCTTGGCTTGGAAATCTGCTTGATCAGCCAAGAGAGATTTACGCCAAACATCGGCGTCTAAAACACTTTGGATAGCAAGAGTTTCGTCACCACGGATTTCTTGCTCGACGTGAAGAATGGTAATGTGCTTAGGAACATCGAGTTCTCTCTTTGAAAGAGCACGAAGAAGAGTAGATTTACCAATACCGTTTTGACCAATAAGACCGTATCTGTGACCGTAAGAAAGAGTAAGAGTGGTATCTGCAAGAACACGTTGGTTAGAAGCACCGACATATAAATCAAAGTTTTCAATCTTGATATCCTTGGACTTTCCTTGACCCAAACCAAATTCCAAAGGATTGACAGTAAGGAAGAATTTGTCATAATTTTCCTTGTTTTCATCTTTGATAAGTCTAGAAGCTTCGTATTCGACAGTTCTCATTTGCTTCTTAGCAAGTTTCTGAGCAATCTTCTTTTCAGCCTTCTTCAACTTCTTTTTGTCGACACGACTCTCAACAGTTCTACCAGCAACGTGTTCGAGATCTAAACCGGAAAGAGTACCAGCAGCAGAGTAAGCGGACTGGTTAAGAGCAGCCGCATTTTGACGTTGAGCAAAATCCAAAGTCTTTTGATCAATCTTTCTGCTATGGAGATCAACAGCTGATCCAGCAGTTGCAGCAGTTTCGTTAAACAATTTAGTAAACTCGGTATTTAAAGATTGCTGCAAATTGTTAATAGCGGTTGATTCGGCACCAGCACTGCGCAAAACTCCGCCAATGTAATCAACTTCTTTGGGAATGACAACAGTAGAAGCAGCAAATGGATCATTTAAGGTATCACAAATGTAACGGACGTATCCACTAGCATAATCGCTAACAACACTGTCCACAGACGGAGTCGCTTTGCGGACTAAAGATGCAAGTGTAGCAGCCATTTGGTATTTTTATACAAAGAAAAGCAACTAAGAAAGCAGCAAAAGTGTTGATCTGAATTGACAAAAGCAAATGTGTCAATCGGAATTGATGGTTACTTTGGCTTTTGTCAAAAAAAAAAAAAAAAAAAAAAAAAGTATGTATGACTTGGTGTGACTAGGTTTTTGGTGGTGAAATTTTAATTCAGGCACGTGATTATTGCTATAAGTATCACGTAAATTAATGGTTTGATGAATCATGTATGTATGTAACCCTAGTTATCGAATCTGAAAAAAACAAATGTAAACGTCAATGACGGTATTTCAAGTGAAAAAGCTGCTGGTTTTGATCTCTGATGGACGATCGAACCAGGCTTTATTTTATTTTAGATTACATATTAATACTAGTAAAAAAAAAAGGTATCTGAAAAAAATCACAATTCAGATTATTAAAAAGTATTTGATATTTACAATCGCTAGTGTTGAAAAGAGAGAAACAATAAATAAAAACTATTTGGATCCTGCAGAATGAGTTCTGGCAGCATATTCCATGATTCCTTCGCCCAACAAGGAAACACTTGCATCTTTATTCAAGTGAACGCCATCAACATAGATTTGATCGCCTGGTAAACTTCGTGAAAGACTTCCAATTGGCCAAAAAGTAGCACCGTTGTTTCTTGCAACAACCTGTGCTACCGAATTCAATTGTTCAACTTTTAAAGAATCCAATGCAACTTTTTTGTCGATGCCATCAGAAGACTTGTCAATTTGAGGAAACAAAGTGTCTCTAACAACAATTCGAGAAATAGGAAAAGTACTTCGAACAGTAGCCACAAATTCATTCATATTTTTTGAATATGATTTCAACTGTTCAGGCTTTAATTGTTTGTGAGGTGAGTTTGTGTGCTTGTCAAAATAGGCCAAATCCCAAAGACCGGCGCTGACAAAAACCAAATCGGGAATATTCACAGGTAAAGTAGCAAATGCTTTGGTACCGACTTCCAGTCTAGATTTCCAGGTAAAAGGACGCTGGATAAATTTGGAAGAATTGGGAATGATATCCGTGTTAACGGTATCATCGGCACCAATAGCAGAAACGCCATACACCATGTAATGAGAAATACTCAAGCGCTGGTCAGTAAGATAGCATCTTCTGGATTGGGCGCCGTTTAATCCATTCAAAGGCAGACTATCGGACTGGGGCTGGATAACCGTAATATGTGAGTCTTGCTCAGAAATCGTAAGTTTTCCTTCCAACTTGTTGCAAAGATACACGAGCGCATCACGATCCATTTCATCACCAAAAATGGCGATAGTTTTGTTAAATAGGTCGTTTTCTGTAGAAGAAACTGTTGTTGGCTTTTTGGCTTTCTTACCGGAACTTTTAGCCTCAAGCAAACGAGAAATAACACTTGGGGAAAATACGGAGCATGAATCGGGATTTAAAGATGTGTAGACCGAATCGGAAATAGAGCCAGGGCCGTTATAAGTGAAGTAGCCAGGAGCCGAGTATGGATCACACATATGCTTACCTCCGGTAGATCCAGAGTCTGTAAAAATATCAGGAGCCTCATGGTATAGAGTGACGGTTTCTTTCATGGTCACAGTGACAGTTGTTGGAGCCTTTGCCCTAAATTTGTTACTATTCCGTCCCGGGATGGGCTTACCTTGATGACCATTCTTGACTTCAACTAGCTGAGAACTCACTGTATCGTCGAGCCTGACAGAGTAATGAATAAACAAAAAAATGGACGTTGCAAAAAACGCCGGAACTAGCAGCCAGCGGTATTTCGAAGGTCGTGGCATCTTGGAGTGACTTGAATGGCTTTGGGCACGGAAATTAAGGTCTGGCTTAAAAATGCAGTTTAAGGTTGAGGCAATTGATTTTGGCTGTGTGAAGTGTTGTTGTGACACGGCGTGTCACCGAAACGGCACAAATTTGCCTGTCGGCTGTAACAGCAAGTGTTGCATTATCCGGCACGAACTTGGGCATAACCATGCGAGTCACGTGATGATGCTTATCGTCTGCGAGACGGCCTGGCAAGTCGAAGCTTTGCAGAGTTGAAGCTTTGGCGGCTGCGAAGGCAGAAGTTGCGCGAACGTTTGTGTGCTTGGTGCTCGTCGTGGCTTCGGTGCTTGAAAGACTGAAAGTCTCACTGGTTTTTCACAAGCCTTTCAAGAATACAAAAGCACTTGCCATCATTGTTTGTGAAAAGTAAAGTCCTTATCAGCGATCTAAAGACGTGCCCAAACACTCGCCATCAGTCTAAAGCCATGAGTTGTTGTTCAAGCTCATGAACGTTTTTAGTGTCGTTTAAAATGAATGAAATTTGCATTGAAATATTTGTTTCTAAACCTTAAAAAGTGTCAGGGATCAGCAGATCTTTGGCAATTAGTTTTTTTTTTTTTTTTTTTTTTTTTTGCTTTTCCAGCGCAGCCAGTCCTTTTCAAGCTATTTCCAATTGTTCTTTGTTTTCCAACATAAAGTTACTCCAATACTATCATTATTATCATTATTTTCATTATTATCATCATTTTCATTTTTCTTAAAAAACTTGTTCCAACACTGTCAAACTCTTATCATGTACCAACAAAATGAACATTTAGGCGACAGAACCCGTCTTGAAGACCACCGTATTCGTGGCTATGACCCAATAATTGCACCAGACCTCTTACAACACATGTTCCCATTAAGTGAAGAGTCTACCAATAATGTCATTCGTGGCAGAGATGGTGCTTCAAAGATCTTGCAAGGAAAGGATGATCGTCTTATTGTTGTTGTTGGTCCTTGTTCTATTCATGATCCGGAGGCTGCTCTTGACTATGCTACTAGATTGGCCGAGCTCAACTCAAAGCTTGATAAAGATCTTCATATTGT
>JAJLVH010000327.1:0-10791 GCA_030570155.1 Magnusiomyces magnusii
ATGGGAGCTGCTCTTTTGTGTTCAGCTGCTATGGGTTTGCCTACCTCTGGTTTCCCTAACGTTACAGCTATTTGTATGACTGATGAGTTTAACAGACCTTATCTTACTGTGGGTAATTTTATCTCAAGAGGTGTTCCTTCCTCAATTTTGGCATACGCTTTGATTGTTACTTTGGGATTTCTTATTCTTCGTGCAATGGGATTTTGATTTTTGTTTTATGAAGGAAGGGTGGAATTTTTTATTTTTTATTTTTTTATTTATTGGTTGATTTTTTTTCATTATTATTGTTTTTAATTAGGATATGTATTTATAATTTAATATTTTTTTAAAAAAAATTCAAACTGTATTAAATAACTGTTATAATTTAAAAATGTAGCCAACATGTTTGAATATATGCCAAAATACAAAACAAAACTTGCACGCGACCATTTACTTTAATTGTACTTTTATAAAAATAAACTAAACAGTTCCAAAATAAACATTATCGATGAACCTTGGAACGGCAGCGTGTGTTAATATTCCAATCACAACTTTAACTTTAGGATACGCAGCATACAATCGTTGAACAGAAACTTGGGTAGCCATATACGCAACAATCACAATATTTTCTTCTTGGACTCCATGATCCAACAAAATGGCAACAGACATTGTTACAGCAGCTCCTGAAGAGAGTTGCGAATCACAAAGCAAAATCTTTGTTCTTTGTTGGTGTTCCAAATCGCTTGCATTGAGTTCGACACATGAACTCTGGGTCATTTGAGAATTCTGTGAAGCTTGCGAGTCTTGAGAATATCGGGATTCTCGAGAATATTGTGAAAATTCTAAGCTATGTGGCACAATTCCATCATCATCATCACCATCATCATCAGCAGCAGTAGGGGTTGAAAATGATTGTGTATTATCTACACGAGGGTCAACACATGGAGGAAGATACAAAGAATGCAATTGAGGTTCGCCAGTTTTTGCATCAGACTGAATCAAGATTTTTCCCAATGGTATATCTCTAATAGTCTTTCTTAAAGCGATATCAAAACATTCACCACCACGCAACAATTCAACTGCAGCAGGTTGAGAAACCATTCTAGTTGCGTTTTCAACAATATATCCATCAGGCGTGAAAACAGCAGTATTTTCGTCGCCGTATAGTGCAGGACCCGGTCCATATGAAAACTCGTCAAGTGCCTTGCTGACTAAAAGTGTAGCAATGCGGTCAAAATGAAAAACAAAGTCTGTACGATCAAAAGTAGATTTGTGAGTAGATGTTGAAGAAAAAAACTTTTTCAACGCGTCATATGGATAGCCTGTACCAGTATTTGGAGTCACCATAGACTTGAACAAATTTGCAGATGATTTATTGGCATTAGCATGAAAAGAAACTCTAGAATCTTTTAGACTGATTTCAGAGCCACACGCTAAAATAAAGGTATTTAGTGCTTGGATTTGTGGAGTTTCGTTTAAAACAATTAGGTTTGGTAGTTTAGACAAAATATTGAATTTGCTGTAATTGTTATCCAAGTCCACATTAAAGTTTATAGACTGGTTGTCACTTAGTAATTTTTCTTGGGTATTTGATAACGATAAAATATAGTTTAAATGTGCCATTGAATTTTTTTCTAATTGTCTTTGAATGTGGGCCATAAGCAAGTCAATGGCTACAACATTATCAATGCCTTTAGGAATTCGAATATCTGCATTTCTCATAGAAGGCCGAACATGGAGTTCAAAATTAGGCTTTACAAACCGTTGCCATTGAAGAACAGAAAGATCGATTTCACGATCTCGATAGATAACGTCACGAGTGAGTCTTCGAGCAAGACAAGCATCCAACGAAGTATCGACAAAAATTTTCAAGTCCACAAGGTCAATGACTCGTGGATCAAGAAGAGCAAATATACCTTCCAAAACAATAATGTTTGCGCCATAGATTGAAGTCCATTGATCAGTACGATTATGAGTACAAAAAGAATAATTTGGAATGCGGGCACGCTTTCTGGTATTGTTTGTGTTAGAATCTGAAAAAGCAATAATATGCAGATAATGATAACTCACCCATGTTTCAAGTCAGTCAACGCTTGAACGACAAGATCCATATCGATTGCATTAGGAGCATCAAAATCGTATTTACTGAAAAAGCAACGTTAGACAAAAATGATGTTTTTGATAGCAATGTAAATGGTTAATCATACCTTTGAAACGCAAGTTCTTGTGCTTTGGTATCCAAAGGTTTATAAAAGTTATCCATGGAAATCAAAACTGACCATGGAACCTGGAACAATGATAAAGCTGTCAGAATATAAACGATTCATAATTGATAATAAAAAAATATTCGTACGTTCAATCTTTTGATAATAGTTTGTGCAATTGAAGTCTTTCCACTACCACTAGAGCCTGCCAATACAATGATATATGGCTCTTTCCATGGAGGAATATATCGTTGAGTACGATGAGGGTCTTGGTTATTGATTGAAGCTGAAGTTGACATTGATTCTTTTTGGTTTCACTGTTTTATTCAAAAACAAATGAAATTGACACTGAATTGTCTTTATTTATTTCTTTTCTTAATGAGAAATAAGATAAAAAAGAAGAATTGTATTTTAGATAAAAACTCGTTTATATATATCGCCTTATCTATGCGGCTTGTCTGAGTATTCACAACTAGGCAGTTTATAAATTTCAATTCAAAAAGCGTCGCCGACGGCATCAAAACAATCAACAACTGATTGAAATTACATGTAATTCACAAGTTAGAATTGTTTTTTTGATACTTGAATACTTGATTTATTGAAATTATGAAAAATGTTTAGGAAAAAAAGAAAAAATTTGGTAATACTACTTTTAAAGCCCTAACCCTGTAGACATAATACACACTAGATCAGTCTCAAATATACGCTTGCAACAATGAAAACTTTTTTATTTTTTTCACCACCAAACGTAGAAAATCTTTCATATTTTCTTTCTCAAACCATCAGTTCGACCACAATGTCTAAGGATACCATCGTGAAGCAGAGCCCCGAGGCTCTTGATCTCGCCCGCAAGTATGACTTGACCCAAACGCTCATGCCCTTTTTGGATCGTCATCTCATTTTCCCCATAGTCGACTTTGTCAGCAAACGTGGTCTCTACGATTCCAAGACCACTGATCAGCTCAAATACGACTTGTTTAAGGATTCTTACATGACTGACTATGTTGAGAGCTTGTGGAAGAGTCTTCACCCTGGTGAGCCAGTTCCTGAGTTTGTTGCTCAGAAGAAGAATGAGTACAAGGAAAAGGCTGAGGAGTACCAGAAAGATCTCAATATCTTGTCCGATACCTTTGACAATGAAGAGGTTCAAAACAATTTAAAGCAAGACAAGGTTCAGAACTTGCGTCTTTTGGAAAAGCATGGCGTTACTATTGATACCATCAACTCTGTGTATCATTTATGCCAGCTCAACTTTAGCCGAGGCCAATACGAAACTGCTGCCAGCATGCTTAACCAATTCATTCTCTTGTCTACCAACAATGCTTTAAATGCTTCAGCTATCTGGGGTAAGTTTGCCTGCGATTTGCTTACACTCAATCTTACAGCCTCTGTTGATGGTCAGCAGGCTCTTCGTGACATTGTTGATCAGCGTGGTTTTGCTGATCCTCTTACTCAGCTTCATAACAGAACTTGGATCATCCACTGGTCATTGTTCTTGCTCCGCAACAGTAACTTCAACAAGGAAGGTCTTGTGGATCTTTTCTTTTCTCCATCCTACATTTCTACTATCCAAGCATCATGTCCTTGGATCATCCGTTATATTGCTGCTGCCGTCATTTCTGTTTATACCAAGAACCGTAACAATGCCAGTAACCAACGTCGTCTTAAAGACCTTATTCGTGTTGTTAGTCAAGAACTTTATGAGTACCAGGATCCTGTCACTGACTTTGTCCGTGCTCTTTACATTGACTATGATTTTGCTGAAGCACAGTCTAAGCTTTCTGAAACTGAAATCATTTTGTCTAATGACTTTTTCCTTAGCGAAATGAAGGATACCTTTTTGGAGTCTGCCCGACACCTTGTTTCTGAGCTTTACTGCAGAATCCACCAACGTATTGATGTCAAGCAACTTTCTGTTCGTCTCAATCTTGCTCCTGAGCAGGGTGAGAAATGGGTTGCCAATCTTATTAAGGATACCAAAATGGATGCCAAGATTAATGAATCTGACGGCACCGTTATTATGAATCATCCCGTTACTTCTGTTTATCAGCAAGTTATTGAAAAAACCAAGGGTCTTACATTCAGATCAAACCAAATTCTTACTCAAGCCATTAACAAGCATGATTCTGTTGTTGCTTGAATAAAGTAATGATAAAAAATAACATCTATATGTAAAAAAAACAATCAATGATGATGACAAATGAAAATGAAAATGAAATATTTGTATGATTGTGTAATAATTGTATAGAATTCTGATGAAGGGGAAAGGATAATTATCATTTTTATTGAATTTGTTTTAATTTGACAGTTTTCAATATTGTAGTTTTTTATTCTTGAGTTTCAACTTTGGCAATCGTTTTCACAAGACTAGCAAACGTTATTCAATTAAAATCGTCAAGTAATTTCAATGTATTGATGACCACGAGTCCAAGTATTTAAAATATAATTTTCATATTCAATTTCTAACAAAACTAGTTGATTTATTCTTTTTGGGTATTTTATACAATTGTGTCTGCGAATCAAGCAGGGTAATACAGGCATAGCTATTTTTTTTCGCGACAAATCGCGTTGACGCGTTCATTTTTTTTTTTTCACAAACATAAACAAACAGTCTTTTACTCTGACTTTAACATTTGACATTCAAAAATAAAAAAACAATGTCGGTGGATTTAGATTACGAAACAGTAATTAAAACTGAAATATTTTCAGAAGGAAACGTTGTATGTTTATTTGCTTATTCATTTTTTTTTTTTTGTCCAGTTGATTGATTGTAATGGTATTAGTTAAACATAGTTATCAAAACTAACAATTGATTCAGATCACTCCAACCCTTCTTAGTCGAAGACTTGAAGTGACAGTTTCTAAAGCTCGTGAGTTTCTTGAATCGTTTCAAAAAAACGACAATTACAACGTTCATGCTACTTATGTGGTCACAGGTACTGTGAAAAGGTTTGCAAAAGGTGTTGCTCAAATATCAAATGGGTTTGGAAATTATCAACCAGTTTCTATCATTGATTCTTTTCAGTCTATTTCATTAGATGAACCTAAAGAGTATTTGGAGTTCACAATAGCTCTTGCTTCTCAAGATGAATTAGAAGGTATGCTTGTTTAGAATGAATGGTTTGTTCTTTTTAACTAACATGAAGTCTTAAGAAACTAAAACAAAGTTTACTGAAATCAAATCAGTTCAAATTTACAGTCTTTCCAAAGAAAATTCAAACGTAAGTTTTTGTTTGTCGTTACTATTCTTGTTTTTTATTAACATCAATTTTTTATTAGAACACCGAATCATTTGTTAATGCTCAAAATAAAGTCAAATCAATTGATAAAGCCAACAAAACTTGTGTTCTCGATCTTCAAAACAAGTATGGTATGATAAGAAACACTTTACTTCCAGATGTATGTATTTTTTTTTTTTTTTTTTTTTTTTACTATCATTGTCATTTTCAATGAATTTCACTAACTGAATTATTTAATTGTAGGACTTTATCCCAACTGAAGGAAGTGCAGTTAAAGCCAAAACTACTGTTTCAGCTTATCGAACTACTAAACGTGCAGAAACTGTTCCTAGTTCTAACCAAGAAAAACCAAAAGCTAGAATTGTTGACCGCAAATCATCTACAATTACTACAGAAAACAACGTTTCTAAATCTTCAGTCAATGATAACAGTACCTCTACATTTGGAACCAAAAGCTCTCACCATCAACCAACATTGGCAAAATCATTTTTTTCAACGAAAAAGTCTGTTTCCAGCAAATCTATTAATGAAAAACCAACCATTTCTCAAAAAGATACCCACAAATCCGAAAAGGATAAAGATAACAACGATCAAGAAATGCAGGATAATGAAGATAATGATACCCAAGTTTATGATGATGACAATTCATCATTCAGTAAAAATGAAAAGGCAGAAATTTCAAATACACAATCTATTCATGACGACTTGAAAGATATGTTTGCAGATTTGGAACAACAAGATCAAGAGATGAATGAAGACGAAAACAATCACAATGAAAGTATCGGTGATGATGAAGATGTTGAAATGAAAGACATGGCTGAAAACGATGATAACCACAAGGATGAAAACGAAAGAGAAATTGATGATTCAGATAAAGAATCAGTTCCTAATACACAACCTGAAAAAGAAGACAACCAAGATAATAATGTCCAAGACTCAGAAACTTCATCCTTTAATCCATCACACCGCAAGAAGCGTGTCAAGAAACTCAAAAAGATCAAAGGTGTTGACGAATCCGGTTATACAACTATACGCACTGAAGAAGTTTGGGAAACTGATGAAGAAGCACAACAGGAAGAACTAAAACATCTAGTTCAAACTACAAAAGCACAACCTGTCAAACAGGAAAAGAAAACTCTTTCTAAATCATCAATTCAATCTGATAAACAAGGTACAAAAGCAAATTCGGAAACAAAACCCAAAACTGCCAAGTCTATAACCACGAAAAAGGGATCTAATAAAAAGGGAAGCGTGAAGCAAGGTTCTTTGATGTCGTTTTTCAAGAAATAAACTTTTGTATTCAATATAATTTTTTGGTATCGTTATTAGTATTTCAGATCCACAATGACTTGTTTATCGTTGTGTTTGGACACATTTGTAAACAAATACTTGGCTTGTCACCAGCAACGGAGCCAATGTTTGAATATTACTGGCTATTGTTTTTGCAAACTATTTACAACAAACAACAACATAATTAATGATTCAATATGGTATTTGGGCTCTTCAAACTTTTAATAAATATACACATTTTCCTCTTTTTTTTCTTTTTATTTTATATAACTCTAAGATTATCTATTTCAACAATCTATCGATATTAAACGTATCGAAAGAACATCTTTCGAATTTCTCGAGTCCTGTCATATTTTATTTGTGCTAAATCAGACTTTGGTCTTTTTCTTGTTTCTTTTTATTCTTTTTAAGCAGCTTTGTTTCTTTTTTACTTAATTTTTCGGTTTATCCTATTTATTTATTTTAACATTATGAGAATTGTACTTTCTGGTCAATCTAAAGCTGTTTCTGAAAATGGTGAAGGATTATCAAGAGTTTCGACTAATGCTAATAACGGCACAGGTACACAAGCTGGTTCCGCAAGCGCAGTTCAAAATGATGATGGAAATGTTACCAATGCATCGACTGTCAATTCAACACGGTCTTTGAAGAGTAGCGTTTGTGAAAAGATTAGTGGTCAATGTACACCCAAGCCTGGTTCAACTAATGGAGCACCACTTAAACCTGTGACAACTACTGCTCAACCTGGTGCAAATGGTGCATCGTTTTCTAAGCTCAGTCGTCGACGTTCTGTGAAGAATGCTTTGATTAATATTCCCAAGGTATTTTTGACGTGTTGCAAAAGTGGAACTACAAATGATCATGTTGGTATTCCAGCTGGAGAGCATGGGCCTACAGTGAATGCTAGAACTAATATGGCGGGTACTCATCAACGAAGAAATTATAATCAATGTACTACTGAATCCCAACTTGAAGGTTTGTCTGCTTCTTCTAATTCTGCTCCAAGAAGTATTTTGAAGCCTGTTTTGCATTCGGTTGATGAAAAAAAGACTACTGAACCTTTCACTGTTTCTAGTACTACTGAAAAAAAGGAAGATATTCAATCAAAGGCTAATTCTGTAAAGTCTGTTGCAGCTGAAGACGATACAAGTGCTGGATTGAAGCAAGAATCAGCCAAGACTGGTATTTCTGAAAAAGAAGCACCTGTTGTATCGTTGATGGATGTGGAAACTAATGCTTGTTCCGCACCCGTTTATCATCTTCCAGACTTTGCATTTTCGTTGAGAGGACCTCAATGCACTAGTGCTGAACCAATTAATCAGGAAGCCAATTACCGCGGAAATGAGTTTAGTTCATCTATTGGCAATATTGTGCCTATGAATATTTTGGAAAAGGGAATGGCAGGCACTTTGGCTGAACCAGTTGTTAATACCGAACCTCAATCTGGAACTGTGAGATCAAGAACTTCTGGATTGGATGGAACAGTCAAGTCTGTCGCAAGTAAGCAAGGTGTTGGTTTATTGTGATTTTAGTGTGTTTTTTTTAATCAATTGGTGTATAGTCGAACTATGTAATTTCGGTACTGGAATAGAATTAGACGTTGCTTTTTTTACCATTAGTAATTGGTTTACAAATGATTGTTAACTGTAAATGCCCATTGTTTAACGTTTTTGTTGTTTTTGCCTGGAGTTTGCAACAAATGTTTACAAATTCGGAGGTCCGTAAATTGTCGCAAGAATGGGCGTTGCTGCGGTATTACCTTTATTTAAATACTTGAATCTTTTTCTTCACTTTTCAAGCACGACAAGAAGCATTATTATTATTATTTATACCTATTTAATCAAAAAAAAAACCATTCAAAATGAACGCTGAACGAGAAGCAAATATCAAAAAAGGATTGTTGGCAGTTGTTGAAGGGCAAATGACAGTCTACCAAGCCGCACTAAAATACCAAGTACCTGAATCGACACTACGATACCGCATGAAAAACAACAACACGACACGGCAAGAATCACGGGAATCGCTGAAATTGTTGAGCAAAGAGCAAGAAACGGTGCTGGCACGGTGGTGTTTGCAAGAGTTTAAGAAGGGTATACCAGTGACGCACAAGGATTTGCGGATCAAGGTGCGGCACATTGTGAACCAGCAGGGCAATTATTCGGCGAAGGTTGGGCGGGATTGGGTGAAAGGGTTTTTGAAACGGAATAAGAATGTGAAGGCAGGGAATAGGAATAAGATAGTTCCTGGGCAGGTAGAAGAAGTAGAGGAAGAGGAGGAAGAGGAGGAAGATGATGAAGGGCAGTCGAGTATGTTAGTGTTGAATTCGTCACAAAGTTCGTTGATACCAGGTTCTTCGTTACCTATTTCATCACCTAGTTGTTTAACTTCTAGTCCAGCTAATTTTGATTTAAAGGATGACGATGTTACAAGGTGTAATTCATTAAATCTATGTTCGTATCAAGAACCAAATATCGTTCCTGTTATACAACATCAAGTTACAAATTTGGAAGTTTTGGATAGTATAATAGAAGCCAACGTGCCTACCAAGCTATCAGATATTGAATCTGATATTAACACCAATATCATTAATACCAACAACACAGCGACCAACACATTTACAAATACATATAACAACGCTTCACACAAACCCACCGCATCAGTCCCCGTGGACGCCAAAGACCAATTCATCGAAGGATTCCAAGAGTACCTCGACAGTTTAGAAAAAATGAACCGGGTACTGAATGCACGGAACCCATCCCACCAGCAAATCATTACAGAAATGAAGAACCATGGCATGAAGTTTATTGTTGCGAACCTCAAGAATTTGCAAAATATACAGAAACTGAAAACCATGGAACAGAAAGTTGCGGATTTGAAGAGACAATTGAAGGAAGTTAATGAATGATTTTTGTTTGTTTATTTATTTATTTAATTTGTTTTTTTTTTTTTTGATAAATAATGGAATTATGAATGATCGATTGTAAATTAGACATGATTACTTAACAATTTCTAATCGATTACGCAATAATCCTTCAAAAATTGCGGTGTAGCCGTGCATATGCGCTTGTACCAAAACACGGTTTCGGTCCAAAAAAATAGTGGAGATTTATTTCTATTATATTTATATTTTATAAGAATGCCAGATATTATGCATCAAGTGAATGAAAGGGGTTTTTATTGTTGATCAATTGAGTTTTGATTTTTTTATGATTGTTTATGATTGATTTGATTAAATAGAGTTATGGTATTTGGTAGTAAGATATGAATGGTAGTATTGTGTGTGTTTTTTTTTTTTTGGATTTGGTTTTAACCGTGATATAGTTGCAGGAGTTGGAAAAAGCAGTGATAAAAAGAAGTGAATTGAAACGATGTGGATAAAATAAAGATAAATTAACAAGCTAAACAATAGATTATTAAATTAATAGATTGTTGAATTTAATGTTTGGTTGACTACTTTTGACATATAAATAATGAAAAACTAGGTTTTTGACAGTTGGTATCAAAAAAATGGTTTCTATTTTGGTTTTTAGACCAATCAGAAAGCAGGATCATTTATATTTATTTATATTTATTTGTATTTAACTAAAACATCAACTTTATGTCTTGAATTTTCAAATCAACTTTAATGAAAAACAGATTAAAATCACAAATATAACTGAAATATTTCAATTTTTCAAAAATGACAACGAAAAGAGCAATATACATCACACAAATATATATGAATTAATAATAGTGATGTGTGTGTGGGTCTTTTTGTTGATTAAAACCTATGCAATGTTTTTTCTATTTTCTTTTTCTTATAATTTTTGTAAAAAAAAACAACAGTAAACGATTTCTAACTTTGATTCTTTTTTTTTTTTTTTTTTGATTCTTTTTTGTTTCATTGTTATTTTCAATTTGTTTTTTTTTTGTTTTTGTTTTTTTTCATTAAATCTAAACTAGGTAAAAGTATGAAAAAGGTTTAATAAGAAATATATATTCATTATCAAAACCAGTCTTTTCTTCAAGACATTAAAAGTTTAATTTCATTAAAAAATCATCAGTATACTTTTTATTTATTTATTTTTTTTTTTTTTTTT
>JAJLVH010000328.1:0-10782 GCA_030570155.1 Magnusiomyces magnusii
TGTTCCTAGTCACAAACAAACTGCGTCTAATGCATCTGAAAGGTCAACTCATTTCAACAAACAAGCTATTCGTAGACCTCATACATCAAACAGCAATTACACAGACATGGAAGAAAGTCGCAACTCTGCCAACTCGTTCCATTCAGTTAATTCAAACAATTCTACAACATCTAATCGTTCCAATAGTGCTTCAACTATTCGTGGTTCTATGAACTCTCAAAGAGAAAAGACAATGGAGCAGCATGCAAAGAATCAAAAGAATTTGGAAGCCACTTTGAGTTCTAAACCTATGCTTGTGTCTAAACCTTTGAGCAAAGATTTGAATAATCCTACTGATATTGATGACGATTATAGTAATAGTTTTGAAAAGCCAGTTGAAAAGATGCAATCATTTGACGAAGTCAAACACACTCCATCGCCTGCGCCTTTGAGTAACATGGCTAGTTCATCTCAACATAACTCTACTGTTAAGCCAAAGCTTGCAACAACTTTTGCAAATCCTAACAAGTCTGGTTCTAAGCCTAACCTCATGAAGAGCGCAGTTCTTCACCAAGCTGTCAAAGGCATGCCACAAAGTAAACCTCAAGGTAAACCATATGGTGAAGATGTCAAGTATTCTAATTCTATGAAGGGTTATAGCGCTATCAGTAATCCAGATCAATTGAATACACCTAGTAGCCAAGCAGCCTATTCTGCTCATATGGCAGCAACGTCACATCAAAATCAATATCAAGCACCTGGTTACGCTACTCAAAATCAATTACAACAACAACAACAACCTGTTTTCAAAGCACCTGGACGTGTATCTACATCACACGAACCAGTCGATTTACCAGAAATTTATTCCGAATCAGAAGATGACGAAGAAGGTTCGGTTATCATGGACTGGGCCGATTCACCTCAGCTCCACGCTTTACTTTTGAAACAAGAACAAATCGACCCCGACACCATTTTTGGCCCCATTGCCCCGTTGCAATTGGAAGACGTGTTTAGATCGACGCAAGGCGCGAGACCGTCAAAGTTTAGACCAAGAAGTTCGTCAGCTAATTGGTCTGGTCAAGATAAATTGTCGCAGGCTGAAGTTGAGACTTATGCTAAAGAAATGGGATACCGATAAATTTATGTTTATTCTAATAAGATTATTTGTATTTTAATTTTTAATTGATAGAGGTATAATTGTAAATCCAATCATTTTATTAATATATATATTTTTTAATCTCCGTAAAGAAGGTATTTAGCATGATTCTTATCCCAAGTAGAAACCCATTGCTGTGCACGTTGCTTAGGGATAACATAAAGCCTAGGAACGCCATCAATAATAGGCACGACCGGCTTTTTCAATGAAAAGATTTTACCAAGAGTCGAGTTTCTTCCGACCTTGACCAAACCTCCAGAATCAGTTTGACAATAGACCTCAAGTTTCTTGACGTCAGCATAATCCAAGTTACCGGCAGAAGCAGAGACCCAAGGTGGCAAACTTTCGCCAAACAATTGGTCCAAAAACGCGCCAATGGGAGTATTTTCGACATCGGCAGCTTCCATCATATCAGATTGCATGTCAAGTGGGTACAAAAAGACGACGGGGACGACTAAAGCAGAAGCAGGGTTCATTGGGTCTTCTAAATGGATACGAACGTTGGAAGGAAGCAAGCTGTTGACACCGGATGAAGCGCCGGTTTCGTCAACCTCGCTGTTTACACTGTTGAGCAAGGTGAACCCATGAGCAGTAATTGCGGTTTCCAAATTTCGTTTAACAGCAAGCTTTTGTTCTTCTTTTTCTTTTCGTTGTTTTTCCAATGCCAGTTTTTTGTCATACTTTTCTTGAGCAGTTTTTAACAAAGGAGGAATCGTCGTGCTATTGGGAACAACAGATTGCCCATAAGTGAGTAAATCAATGGCTTCATCGTATCTTTCAACTGCAATTAACGCTTTACCAGCACGGAAAATACACTTTTCATGTTTGGGATTAAAATCGGCCAAAACCTTTTTGCAATCAGTGATACAACGACGGTAGTTTTTGAGTTCCAAGTTACAGGCAGCTCTATTTGCAAGAGACGCTAATTTGATAGCAAGACCTTCTTCAGCAGCCTGTTTAGCAAGTTCTTTAGCTTTCTTTGGATCTTTTTCGAAATCTTCTTCTCCAACAACTTCAATAGGGTCTCTTTCTTCACCAAGGTTTTCGACAGCAATGGCTTTGGTATAAAAAACAACAGCGTCTTTAAAATGCTTCTGTTTGTACTGTTCGTTACCTTGTTTTTTGAAATTTCCTGCAACTTCTTCTGGATCACCGTCATATGCCAATGCTTGTAAAGCTTCCAATTGTTCCTTTCCTAATTGATCTTCATAGGTATCTTCTTCATTGCCATTTCCGTCTTTGTCTTTGGTACGGTCATCCAAATCGGTCATGAAAAAAGGAAGTCGCTTTAATTCTTTGGCAACTTGGTCAACTGTCTTGTTTGCAAAGTTCATGTTATGGAGCTGTGGTGGCAGCTCAGGCATACCAAATTCTGGACGATATGGCTGAGGCTTTTGCCAGGTATCCTTTTGTTCTTCTTTTTCTTCTTCGATTAAGACCATTTTTATTTATTTATTTATTTATCTAATATTTCAAGCAAATAAATGATGAAATATGATATTGGAAAGGTTTAAAAAAAAAATTTTTTAATGGTGATTGTTCAGCCTTACCACGAAGAGACTAAATCTGACGGGCAAAAATGGTGTAGACTCAACGGTTTTCGCTTGATATCAACAAAAGTGAATTGAAAATAATTGCATTTATATATATATATGATAGCATTCTTACTCTTCGTCAGCATAGTAATCATCAGTCATGAGCGTGACATCAAACTCGGAATCCAAAGAAGTCGTGAATGCCAGTGACATGTTTGTTTTGATGCCAGCAGACTCCAATTTCTGTTGCTTTCCGTTAGCTGTACTTTTGATTTCTTTGAACCCAGAGGAAAAGTCATTTTCTCGAATTGGCATTCCTATTTTGATATTTTCGGGTTCAATGTCATGGCTTTCAGAAGAATCGGAGTTCGATTTGCTTGGTATACTCTTTCCTTTGTCTTTAGATGATGATGATGATGATGTGGTTGTAGCAAAACTTGGTAAAGGAATGTCAATATCATCGTCCATATCGATAGTTCCATTTTCGCCTTCTTCGGTTTTTCTGTCTAAAGCTTTGGTCTCGTTAAGAGCGAACGCAAGTCGTCGCTTGAGTTCAGAAATGGTTTCTTTTGGATCGGCATTGACGTATAAAATGATTTTTTTATGTTTGAACCGAAGCGTGATTGGTATATTGTCGTTAGTTGGAGCCTTTTGAAATGAATATTGAGTTAGCTCGTGGTGACAGCAGTGCAGTAACGATCAACAAGCATACCATTGTGTAATTAATTGCAAACCAAGTTAGTTAGATGAAAAGCTTTTCAGAGTTGCTTTAAAAAAAAAAAAAAAAAAAAGACCAAAAAACACGAAAGCGAGAGAGCGACACGTGATTTACAGTAACATACATGACTAACGCGTACTTTTCGTGGATCGACGCCAAAGGCTGCTGTGCGAGCTAAATAGGCAGCACACGTGGAATACTGAATTTTGACTTGTTCGCAAGCAGGTATTGGCACATTACGAGATTGAAGTTTACAGTCTATAAAAAGAATCGCGAGCCAGACAACGAAAGATTGGTGGCTGAGTTTTCTACGTATTCCAAAACCCAAACCGATCCAGAGCATCAAAAGCGTGTTTTATCTGACATCAAATAGCGAAAAAACAAACACCCATACATGAATTCGACCGTTGTGACGCACACAACGGGATGCAGTCTTCGGACCGGAACAGCCGCCAAAAGCTCAGCCGTCACGCCCGCCCATCCGGTTCCGACATTACAACGCTGGCAACATCACTTTTGATCACGTGTCATGGAACACCATCGGACTCCAAAACGCTGCGCCTATCAACAGGGGCCGTCGACGCGTTGCCCACCGCAAAACACTCACGTTTCCGCAGAACCTGATGTCAGATATCCGCTTACCTCATCCGTCTGCAGCTCTGGCCGCGCAAAAAACAGACGCGTTTCCGCCCGCAAGCTGAGAAAAAGACGACAAAAGCGCGCGTTCTGAGCGTCGTCAAGCAGCTGAAAACCAGAAACAAGCCTCCGACGTCCATTTGTGACAGGCGGTGCAGCCGAAAAAAACCGTTGAAGGGCTGCCAGCCACGGGCCTGGCCAGCCATGTGCGGCCGGAGCCGTGACTAAGCACATAGCCTCCCTGCCGTGCGTGGGTGGCGAATCCTATATATGCTCGCCATTTCCGCCCTCGTAAAAATTTATCACCACCACTTTTTTTTTTTACTCTCCAACAAAACTGACTCCACTCGTGTTTTTTTTGTTGACTAACCTCATTTCTACATATCGCGTCAATCTTTGTTTTGTTCTTTTTTAGAATTTCTTTTGCAGACTATCGCTCATCATCAATAGACGCCGATAATTGCCAATTCTCACTAATCTCTGCTTTGTTATTCAGTGCATACAACAACCATGAACCAAGATTACTTTTCCACAGTCTCTGATTTCGAATCCTCTGCTGATTTGTTGTCATACGACACAAATCTCATGTTCGACGACTTGTCTCCTCCTCCTCTCGACCCCGGTGCAGAAGGCGATGAAGACATGGAAAACGAAGAAGATGAAACTGAAATAGGTGCCATTTCTTCGCTCAACGCCATCAGTTCTCTCAACACTTTTGGCACCATTTCTTCAGACCACAATGCCAGCTCAGATGATCAGCAGACTTCTAAAGTGGCGTTTGCCGATGAACTTCCCATGTCGCTTAACAAGGCCATTTTTAATGACTCACTCAACATCACTGACCTGGACTTTGATTTACAAGCTAGTATATATCAAGCCTTTTCCTCGGAGTTTGATATCAATAAAATTTTATCCTCTAACCAAAATACTGCCACTACTACTACTGATGCAGTTGATGATCCTTCCACTACCATCAATAATTCAACTGTTTCTTCTACAACTAATATTCAACAACAACAATCTACTACCACACCTGCTTTAAATGATTCAACATCTTCTTTAACAATGAACCAACAAGTTATTGATTACAAGACCCAGCTTTCTCTGGACAATGATATTCTTCCTTTTATCCCCAACACAGCTGCTTCGCAAATGCTTCTTCCTGAACCTGAACAGTTTAACTTTCCTTCATCAAACACAACTCCATCTCCTGTTTCCTCAACTTCCTCAAACATGACTCCTCCTTCACACATCAAAGCTAGACGTTCATCCTCAAATTCTTCTAATTCTTCTGTTTCCTCTGTTGCTTCTCAAGCATCCCTTTCTAGACCATCAGTTTTGAGCATGCAAAGCCGGACGGCAGCAGCAGCAGTCGCAGCCGCATACCGAACACCATTACGAAAAAGTGATCCTGTTCACACAGACGAAGAACGTAAGCGACGAAACAGAGTTTACGCCAAACGTTCTCGCGATTTGAAGAACCAAAAGTATCGGGAATCCATGACCAAGAATAAAGATCTTGAGCATAACATTGAAATGGTGGCTAAAGAGAATCAAGAACTGAAGTTGGAAAACCAGCGATTAGAATTTATGTTGAAGGAAATGAGACAAAAGCTGGTTTTACATGGAATTTCAGATATCGATGACTTTTCACAGTTTCGTCTGTGTGGCCATTCTCGTGTCAAGAAGGAAAGCTACTTGAGTTGAAAGCTTTACGAGAATGTGAAACACAAGACTGGATTTTTTGCATGTCAAACATATTGACGATGAACGATTGATGACGATAATTTTTATTTTTACTTTTTTAAATATATGTAACACTTTATTAATAGCATGATTATAATTTTTTTTTAATTTGTTTATATTTTTGATGGAATGCCGAAAAGAAACAGACCGTATTGGGAATTATTAATCTGACATAAGAAAAAAAAAAAAAAACACGCAAAAATACACAACACACAAAAAAGTGATGATAATAAATAGGTGACGTCAGGGAGATTATAACACTGTAATTGCAACAAAACATATATGTGTGACATTGTGTTGGTATGGTTAAAATCTTTTTTCACATACTTTAGTTTAAATAAATTTAATAGTGTAATATATAAAAGTTTGATGGTTTGAGAGGTAGAATTGTATATACAATAAAATAAAAATAAAGATATGAGGGTAGTTAGGAATATGAATAGTTGTAAAAGAGTAGACCTAACAGTGTTTGTTTAAATGCTTGTAGATGGAGATATCAAGCTGGTGAAATTTAATGAAGAGGAGAAGCTTTAGAATAGATTTTGTTCACATTTTGTGACGGTTTGCTTGCACCCTTTCCAACTACACCTTTTTCAAGTGCAGCTATCAGCAGTCTTTGTGCAGTTCTTGGTTGTTTGAGACGAGCACACATGAAAATGACAGACGACAAAAGAGCTAATGCGCCAGCTTGATGTGCAGCCGCCAAAGGCACGGGAACAACGTATAATAGCGTGGTGATACCGAGCGTCACTTGGACTGCCAAAATTCCCATCACGTACATGTTGGCGCGGTACACGGAGCGTGGCAAGAAGGGTTTCATACGACGGGTGTATAAATGGTAGGCGGTGAGTAAGGCAAATGCAGAGACAGCAAGAACTCGATGATTAAATTGGACAGTGGTTGGGTTTTCCAACATGTTTCTCCAAAAGAGGCTCCAAGTGGAATCAGGATTGGATTTGCTATAATGAGGATCAAACAGTTCTTTGGTTGGCGGAACAATGGTTTCGCCCATGTATGGGAATGAGTTGTAAATCATACCGGCATCTAATCCAGCTACAAAAGCTCCAGACATTGCAGTCAAGAAAACAAAAGCTAAAAGACCAAGAGCCGTTGATTTATATTTTTTAAGAATGGGGTTATCAAGTTGAATGATTTCACGAGCAGCTGCAGCCGGTGACTTGACCCAACTGGATTCTCTCAAGATATCCAAACCAGTAAATACCATGGCAGTGTATAACAAAAAGGCAGCACATAAATGGGTAGTCAGTCTGTATTGAGAAACACGAGGATGTGAGCCTGGCTCTTCAAGAAACTTGTTATCTAAACCTGACTTGACCATCCACCAACCAATGAATCCTTGAAGACCCAAAAGTCCGGCAATCAAACCGATACGACCAGCAACATGAGGAGTTACCTTTTTAGCAGCGACCAAGTAAACAGCTGGCAAAGCGACAAACAAACCAATAGCGCGGCCTACTAACCGATGTGACCATTCCATAAAGAAAATGAACTTGAATTCAGATAACGAAATGTTGGCATTGAGTAACTTGTATTCAGGCGAATTTCTGTATTTGGCAAACTCTTCTTCCCATTCAGCTTGCGATAACGGAGGAATCGAGCCAGTGACGGGTTTCCATTCAGTGATACTAAGACCAGATTCCGTTAGCCGGGTCAAACCGCCAAGCACGACAATACCAAACACAAGACCAGAAGACATGAGAAGCCAATAGCCAACATATTTCGGAGTGCTATTAACTGGTTGCTTTTTGTCAGAAGATTGTGCAAAAGAGTTGGAAGTGAAGGATTCAGAAGAAAAAGATTTTGGCATGTCTTCAGACATGTTCAAGTTGGCAGTTGGTGAAGACACAGTTGAAGCATATCTGTGTGAAAAGGTAGTTGCTTGGAATTTGAAATAAGAAGAACCAGAAAACGGAGTATATGATTTATGAAACGTATTGCTCAATGGCTTATCACTAATTGACAACAAAGAGGGCTTTGAATTCTTGATAGGACTTGAGCACAACAAACCGTAGTTTCTCACTTGTTTACAAGGTTTTGCAGAAACCAAAGCTTTCAAAGCCTTTGCACCAAGTACAAAGTTCTCTGATACGAATTGAGAACGAGCCAAACTAGTCATGAAAAACAGAAACAATGAGCAAAAGTACAAATGATTATAATCAAGATCAATCTAAATGGACAGCTTTCCTTTATTTACATTATGGAATATTTTTTTTCAAAATTAGCCGAAAATTGGACCATTATGAGAAAATCAGTTGATTTGTAAACCACAGATGACTAAGAATATGTAGTTAATTATTAATGATGACATAATAACGTATTCACGTGACATCGATTCTACGTGGCCAATGTTTTGACAACACAAGTTTCTTCGTTGCCATTTCGCAATTGAACTTTTTCAAAACGTCCAAATTATAAACTTGAACTCAATTACAAAACGTCTTAAGCAAAAAAAAACAACAACAACCAACAATGAGCTCCAAGTTTCCATCTTTAGAAGAAATCGATAGCGACCTTGATTTCGCAACCTCTGCTCCTGCCGATACCAAGGAAGCCTCGTCCACGAACGATGAGTACGATTTAGACGCGGGAACCGACTTTTTGTCGCGAGAAAAAGAGCTTCTTGGAGATGACGCCAACGAATTTGTTACAAGTGAAGATTCCAAGGTTCAAGGCGAACCTGACGAGATTTCTGAATTCAAAGCATCTTTTCCTGCATTAGACACGACTGATAATACTACTACACAAAACAAAGATACCAATTTATTATTTGATGATGGAGAGGAAGAAAAGAAGGGTGGTGATGATGAGACCAAATCATCGGTTTTTGATTCTTCTAAGCATCGATCTTTAGAAGATTCTTCGGCAATTAGAGAATGGAGAGAACGTCAAGCTTTAGAAATTCAGCGACGAGACGAAGTGAGTGAATCCAAACGTGAAGAAACTCGCGAAACCGCAATGAAGGCCATTGATGACTTTTATGATAACTATTCCACTAAAAAGGAAGCACAAATTGATCAAGTCCGTGAAGAAGAAAAGGCTTTTATTGAAGAACGTGACAACAGTCTTACCGGAACTATTTGGGACCGTGCTCTTAAGTTGATTGATACTTCGAATAGTGCAGCAAAGTCGGAGGCTCATGATAAAACCCGGTTTAGAGATGTTTTGTTGACTCTCAAGGGCAATAAAGATGCTCCTGGAGCTGCCGGTTATTAAAATTTTTACTAGTTTAATTATTTTATAATTTATACGAAACCAATTTTCATTTTTCAAATTCCAAATTTCAAATATATATATATATGTTTTTTTTTGGTTACCCCAGGTATCAAATGTAGAGTGAAAGTGACCATTTTTTGATTTTTGGGCATCAACAACACCAACACCACCATAATTTGTTAATAAACAAACGGTTTTCATCATGAAATCAGTCATTGTGACCACCGGCGCCACTGTTCCATTTATCCCTCTTCTTTCACTTTTTAGTGAGTCCGAAGTTCAAAACAGGTTGACAAGTCTCGGGTACTCGCGACTGGTGTTGCAGTACGGAAACGCGCCAAAGGAAGTTGTTGAAATGCTGTTGGGCTCAAACAGTAAAAGAGAAAACGAAGATGAGAGGTTGGAAATTACAGGATTTTCTATGGTTAATGATATTTTGGCAGAGATCAGAAACCATGACTTGGTCATTTCACATGCAGGTAAAATAAACAAAAAAACATAGACTATCATCAATCAACCAATACTGACATTAATATTAATCAATCAATTATGTAGGAACTGGCTCAATTCTTGATGCTCTTAGACTTCATAAACCGTTAATAGTAGTCGTCAATCCTACGTTGCTTCATAACCATCAACTCGACATAGCTACAGAACTGGAATCTACAGGTTGTTTGTTGAGCTGCCCAACTCCGACAAAAGAAAACTTGTTGCTAGCATTGTCAAATCTAAAAGATAGAAAGTTTGTGCCATTTCCTGAACCAAACTCATCAGCATTACAAGAAATTATTTACAAAGAAGCTGGAATAGTTTCAAAACAAAACGACAAGAATAAATAAATCATCAATAACAAAAAACTAATAAACAAAACTTTTATACTATTTAATTATTGTCTTTTTTAAAACAGGATCTTCAAATTTGCCTTCTGAAACCCATTTTATCGCTTTTCTAGTTGTAGGACTGGCAACCGAACCTGGGCTGAGTTCCATTAATGTCATAATGATACCCAATGCTAACGAAAACATATATACGTTTCCATTTCTTGATTCCCTAAAGCCTTTTAATATATTTGCTTTTTTCTTTCCAACAAGTATGCGCCAGTATGATAAAACGGCAGCTCGAACTGCATACATATATAATCCACGTCCAGAATTGTTGTTGCTATTCTTATTATCTAACATAGTCCATAAACCAGATAAAAATCCAATAACTTTGTATCGATATACTGGCATAATGGAGCTCCCTAAACACGATTGTGAGAGTTCAAGACCGCCCCATGAAGATATTACAGTCATGACAAGAAAAGTGGTTGTGCGAAAAGTGTTGAGTAATATAGAAAGTAAAAGTTTCAACTGTGAAAGTTGTCGTTGCGATAATCGTAAAGATTTCTTTGATATTTCATCATGCTTTTTGTCTAATTCTTTTTTCAATTCTTTTTCAGATTTTTGATTTAATTTGGTATCAGAACCAGTACTTTTGTCCACATTGTTTAGCAGAAAAGTTTTAATCAAGTACCCCAAAAACACATATTTTCCAACAGACACATACTTTCTAACCAAAATTCTAACAAGATTTCTTGACTGCGACGGCTCCCATGGATGAACCAATGCGCCAGTTAAAGAACTAATGGCTGGATGGGCTCTAATAAGTATTGGCTTTACGGCATCTAAATACCTAGGCACATGTGATGATGATAATTCGGGAAATAAAACTGAAGGAATGAATTTTGGATAATGAGATTTGGATATTTGTGCAATAGCATCAACAATCTGTGAAGG
>JAJLVH010000329.1:0-10759 GCA_030570155.1 Magnusiomyces magnusii
TATAGTCACGTGAAGTTTTCTTGTTACACTGTATGTATTAATTATTTTTTTCAACATTGATGAAAATGAAAAATTAAAAAATAATGACAATGCAAGGGTTATATATCAAGTAAGTAATAAAATAAAAAGGACTTGTATTCTTCACTGCGGATTTGGATACATGCTTAAAACAAAATATGGTAATGAAAAAAATAATAAAAAAGAAAAAGCATGGAACGCTGAGGTAATTCTTAAACAATCAAGTTGTGTGATTTTGAATCTGTGGAAATGAAATAATAATAATAATTCCATCAATTCAAAAAACCGTTTATATGATTGTGAAAAAAAAACAAAAGAATAGAGGTTGAGCATGCATTTATCTCTTTTGAAACATTGATGCCTTTTTTGCGAATTTACATAATAATGAATGTTTATTGGTAATCCGCCAACTATACAAGTCATGCTTGCCAACTTTATGGCGAAAAAGAAAGACAAGTCGCCAAACATTCCATTCTAGAAATCGAAAACAATGGCTTTTGGCTGTGTTGATTCGCCGTTCCGACATCAAACTTGGTGATAGTGAAAAAAATACTATTTCAATACAACATTGTGTTTGCATTGGTGGTGGCCAGCAACAACGGCAGCGATATTGTGGCCAGAAATCAGTTCATCGAAAGGGATGCCCGGAAATGGAGAATTCGAAAAAATGCTTCGTTTGTTGCCCAGCAGCAGGCACGGCTGGAGTATGGGGTACCCAGCACGCGAGAGGCTTAATCTCGCGCGCTCATCACCACAGACGCGATGAGACGCTAATAGCCGGGGGCTACAGGCTGCGACGCGGGTAACGTGACTGTTTATTTTTCTGTTCCCCTTGGAAATCAAAAAAAATGTTTTACTTAAAATTACAAATAATCGCACCCTTTCTGATTCTTTTCTTCTTAGGACAACCTTAATTGTCAAAGAGCATCGAGTGGTTTTTTTTTGTTGTTGATTTTAGAAATTAGAATATAAATATTCTGTTAATTCTCTGGGTTTTTTATATATTAAATTTTTTTTTATTTTATTTTACAAAGCTGTAATTATTTTATACTCATAATTCCCATTCATTCGTTTTCTGTATTTATACATTTTCATAGCATTTATCCCATTCTTTCATTTTCATTTTTTTTATTTTTCATTCACTCTGTTTTATTATTTTTATTTTTTTATTTCATTTTTTCATCATTCATATTTGTATTCATAATGTCAGCTTTTATTTCAAGTTCAATTTCTAAAATCGCACTCACTTCGGATCTACGAACAAACAAGTCTAGCATTCACACTAATGAAAATTGTGGAAAGAGTATCAAGAGCGGGCTCAGAAACTCTTTAAACAAGAAGAAGAAACTTAATAAATCATCACCATTATCAACGGCAATCGAAATTAATGACGATTATAACCACGAAAAAGAAGACAGTTTTGATTCTCGATTTTGCAGCTTTCCTCCTCGGTCTCATTATTCTAACGCTATGAACCGACCTGCAAATAGACGACCAATTAATCCTATTCAATCTAGACTAATTGCCAACTTGGTGGTTAAATATCAGCATTTGTCTCAATTTCAAGCTTTTATGGAACGATATCATTGCTTTCCATATGTCACGGAATTTAAATTTCCTGTCAATATGTGGATCAATGAACACTTGGAACACAAGAAGCAAGGGTCAGAAAACGATATTCAACCACAGGAAGAAGAAGAAGAAGAAGATATGCAGCAAACACAGCCACAAGAAGATGAATATTTGCCTAGCTTGGATGATGAAGAAGATTCAACATCATCAAATAGTGATTTTGACGAAGGAGAACAAGTTGACGATTCTAATCATGACGTTTTTATTGTTGGACAAGAAGGAGAAGGTAATGAGCATGGGTCTGGTCACGAGACACCAGAAATTATTCATGGCGAAATTGAGCAAGACATTGATACTATTTCAAATATGATGTCTATGCGAACAAGGGATTACAATTACATTTATGACTCACCGGAAAAGACGATTTCGAGCATTAAATCGAACAATGCGGACAATGAAGGTCGTGAAGAAGTAGATGGTAGCAATGGTGAATACTTGGAAAAGACTCAACCACGGCAAACATCTTTAAAGAAGATTAAAGACTTTATTGGCATGTTGAAGTATGAAAAGCCGGTATTTGTGATTCAGGACTAGTGTAATTATTGCCACTGCTTGGTGTGGCCCCAAAAAGAAATATATACAAATGTACGAATAAATACATGACAAGCAATGCATCGAGACTCCTTTCTGGGATTGTATTTTACGAATTCATGCACAGGAATTCATGTCGCGAGGATTTGACTGGTTTGAGCCAACGCGTTTGTCAGGTGACGTGGTCTGGGTTAGGGCAAGAGCATGGCTCAAGGCATTTTGAATTCTTGAATCTTCATTCATATTCATGAATGCAGATCATGGAACTCAATTGCGGAAAATGTGTTTTCACCATTATTTACACATCTCGCAGTTTGCGTGGAACAATACGTATTAATAATTGGTTGACAATACGAAAGTACTGACAAAGGAAAAATTAAATCTTTTTTAACTAGCATGATATGTAATTGAGTACTTGCCTAGTTAACTATTTCTTTTGTTTTTTTTGGATTGCATGAATGATTGGTGGTTTCAAATAAAACGAGTCAAATGCATTTTTTTCTATTCAATTGATTGCATGAAATGGATTAAATGTTTGCTTTTATTTGTTTAAATTGATTGATTCATTTTGTTTATTGGCTTTTCTATTAGAGTTCATCTAGTGCTGCCAATTTCCTGAGTACAAGCCCTAATACTAGCTTACGAGAACCGGGGAAACCAATTTGGATGAAAACCTTCCCAACCTATACTCATTTCGTTTTCCTCAAAACCTTTTATGTTTTCTTTTTTTTCTTCTTAATCCCTCCTGGCAGAGATAAAGCTTACAATTTCTTGTAAACCAGTTAGGTTGTTCAAGAGATTCTACCAAAATATATTGAACTTATCCTTCTGGATTTTAAATTTTTGATACCGGGCTTCAAAGGTGTCTGCGATTTCAATTCTTCAAGGCATTTACTGTAGCCATATTAGACACTCTGTCAGTACACATTGATTCAGCTGTGATTTTTCGATACCATTGATCCTTATGACCAGACCAATACTCAATATTTCAAGCATTAACGGCCTGCTTCTCAAGAAATGCTATGGCATCCTTTTGTTTGATCTTGTCACTTTTTTCCTTGCTGGATTCAGGTTTTCTCGTTTGCTCAGTCTTTTGGATTTGTTCCATTTTTTTTGTGCCTGATAACGTTTAAATTTATTGAAAATATCAAAAGATGCTACTCTACCTTACTATAAATAGATCTGTAAATATAAATTTTCAAGCAAGCAGCTATTCCTCGTGGCCCAATGGCAAGGCGTTCGCCTACGATTTGGTCTGCAAGCGAAAGATTCCAGGTTCGACCCCTGGCGGGGAAGCTAAATTTTTTGTGCGCAAAATATTTGTGTTACATCATGTGTAATATAGCTGTAACAAAGAATTGCTTGCTTTTATGGTACCTATTTAACAAATCTATTTTTTGTGATATTATGAGTGATATGTTTTTTTTGAAATATGGATAGATTATTTCATATTAAAGTTGAGTTTGGTTAATTGATAATTATATTTATGGCTTTTGGTTTGAACAAAATAATATAAAATTGAGCCAATGGTTATAAGACATAAATAAAAGCAATAGTTCAGCAAGAGAAACATAGGCTTGGTTTGTTTATAATATTCAAGCTCATTATCAAGATTACAAGAAGTAAATGAACTAGAATCATGAAAAATCAAGAAGCGGCATTCATGTTTATTAAAAGCATGACGTTTATGAAAAGAATATTAACCGTTTTGTGCTTCTTATTTCACACCGTTTATTCAAATTTCATTCAAGAAAACATGGCTTTGGATTGAATGTGTGAAATGAGAAACAGACCAATCAGTCAAATCACAACACAAATCAGAATGATTATAAAAAAGTTTTCAATCATTGATAAGAAAACTCATAAACAGTGATATTATTAATGTATTTTTTTATTTCAGACAAAATGGATATTGGGTCAAGGAATCTGAGAGCAAAAAATTGGAGCCAAGCCGCAACACTTAATTAGGATAATTTGTTAATTTATTGGGACTTTTTTTTTTTTTTTTGGAGCGATTACCAGCTGTTTAGCCGTACTAGTTGCGATAACAGGAAAATATAATGATTACGTCATTTTCGTTATTTGATAAAAGAAATATTGTAAATCAAAAAAAAAAAAAAAAAAAAAATAAATGCATGAAAATAGTCTAGATGAGATGTTTGAGTTGATGATAAGAATATTGATATTGTTGTTTTTGTTAATAGTTTTTTTTGACAACTGGTCGTTGTACACCTTTTACTGAGTATGAAAAATAACCTTCAAACTATTGGAACCGACAAAATCACACCGGTTAATACATGAGTCGTGTGAACATATGAATGTCAATATTAGCTGTTCAATTGGTATAATAGAAACACAAAGTTTACCAGCATCTCTTGAATCTACCAAAATCTTATTAGACCGTTTATTAATTCAACAAATCAACATGTTGCAAATAAGTATTGAAACAAATATGACCGAAGCTTTGATTTTTAATTGGTTTTCCCCACGGGCTGTTTACACTCGAAAAATAAAAAGTGTTTAGTTTGCTAGACAGAAAAACAAAAATAAAAGACAGGATACGAGAGCGCCGGAGTACTCCGGCTCGAAGTCTCCAACATTAACGCAAATATTCAATCAACACCCAAAATTCTTTAAACTACAAAACCAAAATATGAAAAAAAAAAGAATTCTTGTTCGCTGCTTTTTATGGTGTTGATGTCTTTTATTCTGTTATTTAGGACGATATCGGCAATCAGATAATGTCCCAAATAGGAAATACTCCGGTCTTAGCGGAACAAATATATGAATCTTCACAACAAAGTGTGTATTGTTACTCATGAAAACGTATGAAAGTTAGATTTTAGACGTGAGAACACAACGGTTGATTCAAATGTACCTTTACCTTGTGATCGATGACAATTTTGTAAAAGGGATCGTTGCTCAATTGCTTTTTTCCTTCTAGATTGTAATAAACCATAAATTAAACAGTTATTCTCAAAACTCATCAGTTGTCAATACTGGGGTGATGAGCGAAAAAAGGATACTAATGAGTCATGTATCATGCTTGAAACATCCATCATTTTACCATAGTTGGGTGAGATGGCTTTTCGAAAAGAATTTGGAATGTCAATCAATAAAGGAAAATTGGTTTTTTATATACGTTTTTTTGTTGTGCACAATCAGTTATCGATAAGACGAGGATAACATAAAAAGTCTATTCCAAAAACTAACAGCCAATATCATGTATTTTTAATTTTATTTCAAAAGTTTTAGTTTTCATTTTTAAAACGAGCCATTAATTGAAATAAAAAGACATATACAATTCTAGTGTTACGATTTAACCTCTCTTTTTTTAAAAAAAAAACCGGCAAAGCGAAATCTCAGTTTTTTTTTCTGGGAACACCGAGCGAATTTATGACTCGATATACGGTGTCGGCACCTTTGCATAACCGGTGGCCCTAAACAATCTCCACACCTTTTCGCGTTTCCCCAGAATTGGCTAAAAAAAATCTGGAGTACACTTGTTAAAGTGTGAAATTTCAACCCATTGGTTATAAGGTACCTACGATCTCTCTACAAATTTTTTGAGAATTTGTCATTTGAGAAATAACAATTCCAATATAACCACACCAATCACATTCCAAATTAGTGCTATAATGATTAAAATTGTGTTTTTTTCTAATACTGTCGAAATTGAATCGATTTGACCATAATCACCAATGGTGGCCAGCCCTCGGAGTAACATATCCTCACGTGACACATATTAACCTGATTTTTTTTCAAACGCGGGCCGACCTCTTATCTCAGCCAATCACTTGCACGAACACATTTTCAACGCGTTTTTTGAGTTGATGATAACAACCGAAATACCTTTTTGGGTAATTACTTTTTATATAAAAAACATGTGTTTAATAGTGAAGTTCTAACCTTTAATGAAAAAAATATTCGGTTTACAATTCCAATTCTTCTGTCTCTCTTTCCTTAACTGTTCCGGCTTGCATTTGAAAAATTTCAAAATTCGGACGCTGGTGAAGCGAACGAAAGAAGCCAAGTCTTTTTTTTTTTTTTTTTTTTTCTGTTAATACAATTTACTTAGCTCACAGCACATTGAAATGCCACCGATTCTACGTCATTTTCAAAGACCGAGGGAAAGACGCGTGCGTGTTCACGTGTGTGAAGCCAGTAACAAACAGATAACGGGTGCATTGACCAATAGAATCGCAGGGCTGTGTTTCGGAAAAGAACGGCATTTTACGTAACACACCGTGTAGGAATGGTGCGTGCACCGGCTACGGAGTTTTGATATTTTTCAGTCTAAAAAGCGTCGATTCCGGGATATCCAAGAAACAGTATAAAAAGAGTTGATTTCCTCTGATCCTAAAAAAGTTTTTTACTTTCTTGATCTGTCGCCATAATCCTGAGCTTTCTTGCTTTTTCACGGTAATCATATACTCTTTTAACGTAAGTTTACGACTTTTGATCTATTCATTCGGATATTGCCTGAAACATAATCAACATAATACTAACTCTTATCTCAGTTTGCATCCCAACTAATCATCCATAATGGTCCAGCCTAACGAACCCGAATTCCAACAAGCTTACAACGAGCTTCTCAGCACCCTCAAGGACTCTACCCTCTTTGAGAAGAGACCCGATCTTGAAAAGGTCATTCCCATCATCTCTATCCCCGAACGTATCATCCAGTTCCGCGTCACTTGGGAAGACGACAATGGCAACGTCCAAGTCAACAGAGGTTACCGTGTCCAGTTCAACTCTGCTCTCGGTCCTTACAAGGGCGGTCTCCGTTTCCACCCCACCGTCAATCTTTCTGTTTTGAAGTTCCTTGGTTATGAACAGATCTTCAAGAACGCTCTTACCGGCCTCAACATTGGTGGCGGTAAGGGTGGTTCCGACTTTGACCCCAAGGGCAAGTCTGACTCCGAAATCAGAAGATTCTGCTACGCTTTCATGTCTGAGCTTCACAGACACATTGGTGCCGACACCGATGTTCCCGCTGGTGACATCAACGTCGGTGGCCGTGAAATCGGTTACCTCTTTGGTGCCTACAAGAAGTTCTCCAACTCTTGGGAAGGTGTTCTCACCGGTAAGGGTCTCACTTGGGGTGGTTCCCTCATTAGACCCGAAGCCACTGGTTTCGGTGTTGTTTACTACGTCGAGAAGATGATTGAGTACGCTACTGAGGGTAAGGAGTCCTTCAAGGGTAAGAGAGTTGCTATCTCTGGTTCTGGTAACGTTGCCCAATACGCTGCTCTTAAGGTCATTGAGCTCGGCGGTATCGTTGTTTCTCTTTCTGACTCCAAGGGTGCTTTCATCGCCAAGACTGCTGAAGGTTTCACTCCTGCTGAGGTTGCCGAAATCGCTGATCTCAAGGTTTACCACAAGCCTCTTGCTCAGCTTGCTGAGAAGTACGCTTCCAAGTATGAGTACCTCGAGGGTGCCCGTCCTTGGGCCAAGGTCGGCAAGGTCGACGTCGCTCTTCCTTGTGCTACCCAGAACGAAGTTTCTGGCGAAGAAGCTCAAGCTCTTGTTGCTGCCGGCTGTAAGTACATTGCCGAAGGTTCCAACATGGGTTCCACTCAAGAAGCCATTGACGCTTTTGAGGCCGAGCGTCTTAAATCTCCCAAGAACATCTGGTACGCTCCCGGTAAGGCTGCTAATGCTGGCGGTGTCGCTGTTTCTGGTCTTGAAATGGCTCAAAACTCTCAAAGATCTTCTTGGACCACTGAAGAAGTTGACCAGAAGCTTAAGGAGATCATGGTCAACATCTTCAACAACTGTGTCAACACTGCTGTCACTTACTCTTCCGAGAAGGCCGACTCTCTTCCTTCGCTCGTCAAGGGTGCCAACATTGCTGGTTTCGTCAAGGTCGCTGAAGCCATGCACAGCCACGGTGACTTCTGGTAAACAATCCTTGTGTGCCATTAGCATCTAGCTTGCATCTCTACCAAAAAAAAAAGTAATACCCTTTATTTTCTTTTTACGATTATGAATTTTTAATGATTATTTTATGATAAATGTTTAGGTCTTTAATATATTTTTTGCCTTTTTAAAATCTTGTTCACATTTGTAAACATTTACAATTTTGCAAGAGCTCCACAAGGATCCCAAGGTGGTAAAACAACCGCTTTAGAAGTATCCCATTCTTCAACCAATTTCTGGATTTCCTTGTTTTCAATGACCTCCTTTTGAGCAACGATTTGGTAGACGTATTCCTTGAAAAAGTCGTGAGACATAATGTAGTAGCCCTTAATACCAGACTCGGTGCCCCATGAGTTTTCCACTCTCCAACGAACAGGCTCGCCAGTCTTGGGATCAAGATGGACAGCTGTGAAGAGCATGGCATGAGTCATCAAACTTTGGTGGTATCTCAATCTATCTGCCTTATTTTGAATAGGATCAAAACCAATAAGTTTATAGTCCCACAACTGTGTATCAATAATACCAGACTTTTTATTGTGGTAAATGGGAGTATGTGTGCCAAAAAACACAGGTGTGTTGTTTTTGATGAGACCAATCGCGGTTTCAGCAAGCACGTCAATTTCGGCATTGACATAAGTGACGTATGGTTTGCCTGCCACGTTTCCCAAACGATCAATAGTAATAAGCTTGTTGTAGGGGTTTCTAGGATCATTCAACAAAGAAACGGTGGTGCCGACATCATACTTGACGACGTCTTTATAAAAGTCAAGAGGAGTTGTTTCCAAAGCATGATACTTCTTGTCCTTGTCAACGTATTCCCAAGTAAACTTGTCAGTTGGGTTAGGAGGAGTACCCAAAAAGGTGCACAACAACTGGTGAATGTGGCGAATCTGCTTACTTCTCAAATCTTTAACCTTTTCAGATCCAGGCTCTGCACCAGCAGCAATAGTCTCACGAAGCTCTTGAGCATACTGGCGAAGCATTGTAGTAATGACATAATTCATGTTTCTAGAGGCAAGGGTATTGAATGAGTCGCCATACACACCATTTGGAACCAAACCATATTTAAGCACCACATTTTTAAACATGTCATATTGGCCGCCATCAATGACAGGATCAGCCAACAAGTGCTGAATCAAACGGGACTCAACTTCTTCATTAGCAGTTTGCTCAATCTGTTCCAAAAAAAAGTTTGCCTTTTCCAGCTTGTCGTAGAAAAACAAGTAAGAAGGAGAAAGTTCCAATTCAGACAAGTTGAAACGACGCATAATGTCAATTCGGAGCTGGTTTGTGCCGGCAAACAGCCAGCAGCGGCCGCTAGCCTTTTGATTCATGGTAGGAGAGCCTTCGGGAGTAACCGTGTTGGAATAGACGTTAATGAGTCCTTTTGCTTTAGCATTGCGGTTTATCAATGCAGTCTCGGCGCCATGGTTGGCAATGGCCGTAGAAGCCAGAGCGGTGGCCACGTCAGAAGCAAGGCCGTTAGACCAGGATGCCATAGTGACGGGATTGAGTGAAAGCGAAGCAGAAGAATCTTTATTTTCAGAAGACATTATTAATTAAACAAAAAGGGATTTGGTGATGAGGTGTAAATGTGTGTGTAGAAAGAAAGAAAAAAAAGAATGTTGAAGGTTTATTTATGTCTTTTGTCAACACAAATTTGGATTTTTTTGCCGAAACCGATAAAAATGCAAAAAATATCGGAATTTACTGTTGATTCGTTTTTATTCATTAACAAAAATTAATAAAAGCTAATGGCGGTATTTGTATTCATCTTTATCGCGTGACTTTAAATAACTCGCACAAATAACTCTCATAAAAGCACACAATCAATTTCGTAAAATTTACAACTTTTAGAACCAATCAACAGTTATTGCAAAAGATAATGTAATTAAAGTCTAATAAAATCTATCTAACCCTCAGTATCAGCATTGGCAGGAAGATCAGCGTCTTCGTCGTCATCTTCCATAACAAATTCTTCTTTCTTAGTTGATGTTTCGGCAGTAGTGGCACTGGATTCATCTCCAGCATCTTTGGGACCAGGAGCAAGGTATTCAAACGTGGAATCTCCACGGAAAGAGTCAATGAAGGAAAAGAATTTGAAAAAAACGTGTTCTCTGTCTTCTTCAGAATAAATCTTGTCATAAATGTGCTTGAACTTGAAAGCTTCAACCTCGTCTTGCCATTTTTCAAAGTTGATTGGTTCGTAGCCAAGAGAATCCAATTTGGCATTGTAGCCATCATAAACAGGCTGTTCCAACAATAAACCAAGACCTGGAGCCTTGGGGATATTAATGTCTGCAGGACCAAAAGCGTCACGGATGCGAGTAACAGGAGTACCGCATCTGACAATGAGGGCGGCCATGGCAATCATTTTACGAATCTGATGCATCATGAACGATTGGCCGTGGATCTTGATTGATAGCCATTCAGTGTTTTCAATAATCTTGGGTTCAGAAACAGTCAATGACTTCATATTTCTCATAGCACTAGGATCCTTATGGGTTTTTTGAATGGTAAAGTTGTGGAAATTGTGAACACCTTCGTACTGCTTGAGGGTTTGACGAATAAGATCAAGTCTTTCTGAAGAAACACGATAGTTTCGTCGAGCCTCGTGCTCAGCAGCCTTGATCTTTTTGACAATTTCAGAAAATTT
>JAJLVH010000330.1:0-10720 GCA_030570155.1 Magnusiomyces magnusii
AAAAAAAAAAAAGCCTTGATGCCATGGCAAAAAAAGAAATGAGGAACTTGGTTTTTTTTTAAATTAATTTGTTCTATGAATAAAAACTAATTGGATTGAAAAAGGAATTGAAAATAATAGTATACAATATATAAAAAAAACAAATTTAATTGAGAATTTTAGAAAATCCTCCATTTTTTGGATTCCATGCATGGATTGATTTATTCTTTATTTTTTTCAAGCTAACGGAATAGTTTCATTCTTATAATTTTTTTTTGTTGAATGTATGAATTAAAAATCTAGTTATCTGAATTGGCCAATTAATTAGTTTATTTCAAGTACTTTGATATATGTCTAGTATTTAGCTATTGTAAATTTGATCATTGATGCACGTTTTTATGAACGCTAAATACAAGGCATATATCCAACAACTATTTCTATAGAATAATTAAATTTTGATTTTCGTTTTATGATTTTCAAATTTGACTATATCAATTAATCAAATTTAATAATATTAATTAACAATAATAAAATTAATATATTTACAACTATTTCTTTTTTTTTTTTTTTTTTTTTTTTACGCAGGGTTTTCACTGATTTCTCAACTTGCTTAAAAAGAAAACGCAACTGCTCACAAGCCGATCTGCAAAAAAGGTATTTGTAACGAGGATAATGCACAATCGTATAAGCCTTTTTTTCTTTTACAATCTTTATGAATTAACAAGAAAAAAAAAAAGAAAAAAAAGAAAAGAAACAAAAGAAACAAAAGGATTTTTACAGAGTATAAAGAACATGTTTTTTTGTTTTAGCAACCAGGAAAATAGTTAAAATAACAATGGGCCTTGATTATCTTGAATATTATTTAAAATACAAAAGACTAGAAATCTTGTGTATTCTACATATCATCATTATAACTTATTCGTTATTATTATTATTATTATTATTATTATTGTTTTTTTTAAACAAAAGACGATAAAGAACGAGATTTCTAAAGTTGAAATGGCAATTTTTAGATGGCAAGTTGGTGGCTTTAGGTACATAACGCGCACATGCCAAAAAGGTAAAATAAGAGAGAAACTTGTTTGAGATTGAGTGAAATCAATATGAATAACCAATATTGGGTGATTAATTAGTTAAACCAAAACCAGTTTTGAAAGTTTTCAATATCGATTTCAATCGATAAATTTACAAAAAAAAGTGATGCTGATTGTTTAGTAGGTTGGGCTCTTTGACTTGAATTGGAAAATTGAGAATCATTTGTAAAAAAAAACAAAAAAAAACACAAAAGAAATTGTAAAATTAATCACGTAAAAAAAATACGTGAAACGTGAAAATTACAAAGTCATGTTTATTTTCGTGTATTTTCACTTGTGTTTATACATTTTCACACATTACAAGGTGTGTGACACAAGGGATAGTTACGTCACGTACACGCGCCGACGTTTTAAAAGGCTGAGTCTCAAAGGATATAAATAAATGAAAATGGATGAAAACTGGAGTGGAATTCGGGGTTATCAAGAATTCATTAAGAATTTACAAGAATTTATCAAGAATTTATTGATAGTATATCAATGATTTCAAAAATCTAAAAAGACTTGAAAATCTAAAATCAAAAGGAATACGTCTAGGGTGTGTGGACTAAACAAACGTACTGCTTGAAATTTGACCCTTGCAAAATGGATCACAATTTGTCTTTGGTCTGAAATTTCAAAGTAGTATTAAGAATAAACTAGAAATGCTCTAAAACAGAAAGGTCCAAAACTCGGATATGAACGACTGGAAGATCCAAACCAGGCTTTGAAGTTTGAATAGGCAACATGTGTAGACTATAAATAGAGTCAAAATAACTAACCACTGAAGACCCACAGCGTTAGTCCATTTCTTGGATATAAAGTTAGTCAGGTCTTTCACTGCGAATCCGAAGAAGCTTAAATGTAAAAACCAACCTTCACGTCTAATTCGAACCAAAAACGGCTCTTCTGTGCTAATTTATCTATTAGATCTGTTGAATCTATTGAATCTATTCATTAAATTCGTTATTCATTAAATTCTTTCAACACTAGGCCTTGTAGATTGGTAGGTTACGCAAGGGTTAGGCCGTCTTCATATCCACCATTTTTTACGCAGCTTGTGCAACTTTAAAATAACCTCATTTCATTCTCAAAATGTGTGTAAAAAATGTTTGTTTGATTTTTACGATTGCTTGTTTAAATTTTACTTTTCAAATTTACGCCATCTATAGCCTCGCTTTATACCCCTTCACGCCCCTTTATTTAGAAACTTGATATCAATCACAACTCCCCCTGAGCTTAATTTCACTTTCCTATAAATCTCACCCAATTTCCTCCCAATATTTACTTTTTTTTTATTCTTTATTATCATTATTATTATTATTATTATTATTTATTTATTTGTTATTTCCACAATGGCTTCAATTGAATCTCGTTCTTCTTCTGTCTCCTTAGACGCTTCTCCAAACTCTCCTCAAGAACATCCCGTTACCATCACTACCACTATTGGCTCTGGTTCAAACAAGAGAAAAGAAATCATGACTCTTCCTCTTCCTCCAGGCGCTCTTCCTCCTAGAAAACGTGCCAAAACAAAGGACGAAAAGGAACAGCGACGTATCGAACGTATCATGCGTAACCGTCAAGCTGCCCATGCTTCTCGTGAAAAGAAACGTCGCCATGTTGAAGAACTTGAAAAGAAATGCGTTTTTCTTGCTTCTGAAAATACTCAACTTCATTGTGGGTTTAGCGAGATCAAGACCCAAACTTGTCAGCTTATGGATAAATTCAAAAGTTTTGCAAATCTTGTTGAATCCGCTAAATCAAATGGTGATTTGGCTAAAGTTGATACTCAGCAGCTTTTGGCTGAAGCTATGGCTTTATTAAAGCCTGTCGAATTGCCTACTCCTGATTCTCAATTTGATTCAACCTATTCTTTACAAGAGGTTGAGTTTAATGAGCAAGAAACTCCAATTAAATCCGAACCTCAACCCACCACTCTAAATACCATCACCACCACCACCACTACATCTACCTCAAATTCTCCATCCACCACCAATAATAACAATGATAACAAAAATGCTACATCCACAAATACGTCACAATCCGAAAACAACCAAACCACTAAATCAGAACCTTCTGATGATAACTGCAGCATCGATTCACCTTATACTGATTCAGGTAGTCCTCTTTCAGTCCCTAGTTTGAGTTCTTCTGTTGCCAGTTCCCCACGGTCGTATCCTTTGGACATTATGAACAAAACAGAATCAGACTCGGTTTTGGGTTTTGACGATCCATCTTCTTTTCTTGGCTTGCTGGAATACCGTTCGCATCATCCCGCAGAAATGATGTGTTCATGAATTGTTAATTGATTTTTAATAATTGCATTCGACCCGCAGCGTCGGTTTCAGAGCCAGAAAAGGACCGTTCACATTCTGTTGTTTTTAATAACTTGGCTACGATTGACGATTTAGAGACTCTTGGTCTCAACTCGTTAGGACCTTTTGCAACAGTAGAAGGCGCCAACAGTGGATTAGTTGATCCAATGGAGATTGATCTTGTTGATTCTACATGGCTCAACAAACAACTTGACTTTTATCCAAGCGAGTATGATATGGCTGGGCTCGATCTTTTGATTCCCCAGGTTGGAAGTTTATAAAAGAGACGTCTTGATTAAACATTTTTTTATTCCAATTGCACAAATCCATGGTTTTTTTTTAAAAAAAAATGTGCGCCATTGTCAATCTTGAAGGATAATTGATACCTTTGTGACTTGTTTAATTATTGATTTGACTGATTTCTTTCATTCTTTTTTTTCCAACTATTGAAAAAAAAAAGAAAAAAAAGTGAAAATATGAAAAATGAAGAATGAAAAATGAAAAAAAAAAGCATAAACAGCCAGGCCGGCAAATGGCGCGCCTTCGAGGCAGCGACTGGCCGTAGCCGCGGCGTTTTACTTTTTTTTGGAATTTGGACTTTTAAATTTTTTAAATTTTTTTGAAAAGAGTTGGTTTGAAATTGTGGACTGAAAATCTTGATATCTAATTAAACGGTCTTTTAAAAAAGGTTCAAATCAAACGATCAAGACCTAAAACGAGGATCACAAATTAGTGTGGAAATTAAGAAATGGAGTTTTTGTTGTTTACATTTTCTACGTGAATGTAAAAAAAAGGAAAAATTCATGCATGGGGAATTTTTGATTATCTCGAAATTCGATAATTTTAAATTTTTCCGTCGGTTTGATTGGCTGATTTTGATTATCAGATTGGGATTGATGAATTTACGAATTTAAAAAAAACATAAGTTTTTTAATAAAAAGGATTATTTATTTATTTATTTTGATTGTATTATTAGTATCTATATTGTATTTATTAACAAATGGAATTTATTTTGAAATGCATTAAAACTTGTTAAAACTTGTTAAAACTTGAAAAAACTTGAAATACAATGAAATGAAGGAGACGCTCGACGTGGATGGCATGTGCCTACGGACAGTCAATTGTTTTAGTTTATTTATAGAAGGTCGCGTGAGCAGCGTGTGAAAGTCACGTGAAAGGTCTAAAAAGACTGCTAATTTAATGCTAAAATTAACAACAAATCGATTGTTTGATTTTATTCAAGGGTAAAATTAGTAAAAAAACAAATCGACCAAAAAACGGAATTTAACCAAGTCGATTTGGTTAAATTTTTGTTGCTTCTCCACACTTTGTTGTATGTTGTGGGTGTGTGTCAAGCGCGGTATAACGTATGCCAGTTACTCGATAACTAACCAGTTACGTCCAGCAACAACAACAACCGACTGATGACGCTTTGCTGGATTAACACAGCTAATTTAACAGACCAGCGCTAGCAGACGGTTCCAGCACCCAACGCGACCAATAGCGCCAGCAAGAGGCTTTATCCCCTCACCGTCTCCCCTTTTTCCACCGGTTGGCCAAAAAGCCTTGGCAACTCTTGGGACTAAGAAAAAACAGCCCAAGTGTGTGAATTCCTTGGGTTGTGTGTAGCAAAGGCATCGAGACACAAGCACAGCGCTAACAAAAATAGAAACTAAGCCTTGTTTTTTGGTTTCTTGGTTTCTGTCTTAAATATCTGCGGTTTTCCTCTTTTTTGCTTGTTTTTATTTATTTTTATTTGTATTTTGTTCTATTTATTTTGTTTTCACTCACTCGTTTGTTCATATTCGTAAACCAAACACAACCACTATGCATCTGTCTTCGTTATTACCTCCTTTGCTCTCTTCGCTCGCGTTCCTTGCTTCTCCTGCCTGCTCTCTAAACTTTGATATCAACGATGAAAAGGAACGGAACGAGAATCTGGCTCTCGTCGCAAAAGGTCTGATGGACTACTATACCGGCCACGACTATGGCGGAACGCCTGGCATGTTTTCATGGCCTTACTATTGGTGGGAAGCCGGCGCTGCTTGGAACTCTATGCTCAGTTATTGGTACTACACCGGCGACACGACCTACAATACAGTGCTCAAAGAGTCTCTTCTTTTTCAAGTGGGCGAGGACTGGAACTATATGCCCATAAACCAAACCACTACCGAAGGAAACGACGATCAAGGCTTTTGGGGCGTCACCGTCATGGCTGCCGCCGAGTTTAATTTTTCAAACCCAAACGACGACCAGCCCCAGTGGCTATACCTCGCCGACGCCGTGTTCAACACTATGGCTGCCCGTTGGGATTACGCCCACTGTGGTGGCGGTCTACGGTGGCAGATCTTTACTTGGAACAATGGCTACAATTACAAAAACACTGTGTCTAACGGATGTTTGTTCAATCTTGGCGCCCGCCTAGCAAGATACACTCGCAACGATACTTACAGGGAATGGGCCGAAAAGGTCTGGGATTGGATCGAAGACGTTGCTTATATTGATACGAATGATTCTTCTGCTTGGCCCGTATATGATGGCGGAGTCATTGCCGACAATTGCACAGAACATACCCGGTTGGAGTGGACTTATAATTACGGCTTATTTATTTCGGGTTGTGCGGTTCTTTATAACTACACCGGCGACCCTATTTGGTCTCATCGTTTGGAGCGGATGTGGAACAGAGCCCGTGTTTTTTTCTTGCCGTCTTCCCAAATCATGTATGAGGCTGCTTGCCAGCCTAGTGGCATGTGCAACAACGATCAACGTTGCTTTAAATCTATTTTTTCTCGCTTCTTGTCTCTCACAATGCTCATGGCGCCATCCAATATCAGTTCCATGATTTACGATTATATGGAACCCACTGTTGCTGGCGTCATGAGCTCGTGTTCTGGCGGCTCGGATAACCACACTTGTGGCCTGAACTGGGGTGCCGGTTCTTGGGACGGTTATTATGGACTTGGCGAACAAATGAATGCTTTGGAGTTTTTGCTGAGTCGGTTAGTGTGGACTAAACCTAGTCTTTTGACTAACGATACTGGCGGAACATCTACCAGTAACTTTAGTCTTGTGGGCTCCTCAAATACTAGAAATATGTTGTCACCCGATATCCAAGTCTCGACAAAGGATCGTGTTGGTGCTGGCATTCTTACAGCTGTCATTATTATTTTGTTGCTGGGAACTTCAGGATGGGTGATGATATGATGATTTTTATACTGTAAAAAAAAAAAAAAAAAAAAAAAAAAAAAAAAAAAAAGAAAAGTTACGTTTTCATGTATTTGTATAATTTAAATTAGAAGTATTTATTTTTTTTCAAGTTTGGAATAGTTATCATTATATTCACTAACATTACTTTAATTCAGTTGATGGACTGTATGCAGTATTAGGATCCATATGTTGATTTCTTAAATCGAATTCACTGAGTCCTACAACTCCACCAAGTTTGATGAAATTGTTGTGATAAATTTGCCGTTTTTCAGCAGTAAGATTAGTCAAAGCAGGCCAATAATCTTGATGAATGTATTCAAAATCGACATCTCCACCAAAATCCTTGTCGAGCTGCTGCTTCGGCACATAATTGGGAAAAGGTTGCGAAAAAACCAACTTTTCACGAGTCAAGGGATCAATAAATGGATGAATCATCTTCAAAAAGATGCTAGCGATAGTTGGGATGTTTGTTAAAAGAGCTTTTCCAAGACGTTCGGGGTAGTGTGTTTGAAGGATATGAAGGACTTCGCGGCCCATGGATAATGTTGGCATTTTGGATTGTTTACCGATTTTGGTTGGTTTGAAATCAATCAACAAAGCAAGCTGGTCCTGACCTGATGGCATCATATCAATAGCACGTTCAAGCATGTATACCAAATGCTGGACTTGTGTATGCGACGGTTTGGTATTTTGACGACCCGGCTTTAAATACAAACATGGTCTGCAATCGTTATCAAACCCCAGAATGACTTCTTTTCCTGTTTCGCTTTCGGCAGATACAAGCGATGCTGGCAAACTAGAGTCGGGGTCGACGCCAAACTCGCGGCGCCACGCAATGGTTCCTTCAATTCGTTTAATGCAGTCCTTGACGTTCCATTTGGTAGCACGCAGGTACCGGAGGAAACATTCCTTGGTCAAAAACATGCGTTCTTGTTCCGTGACTGGCGACCGAGGGCCTGTCATGTTTTTTTCGGAATTGGGTGCATCTTTGAGGTTAGTGAAATAGGAAAGGATCTCGACATATTTGGCATGTTCTTCGGGTGTCAGTTTTGTAGAAACTGGGATTTTGGATGCCGGGGCAGGTGAAGGAAATGGATCAACATGTGGCATTTTTATTGCTTTGTATTTTTTTAAAAATGGTATAAAAGTGACAAAGAAGAAAAATGGAAATTTCATTGTTTTTATACGAAAAGCAAACATGAATAAAAAAAAAAAACGCTCAAGTATTAATTGAACAAATGTAAACCAGTGTTCGGAAAGCTAATCGATGAAACGGTTTAATTGATTCCGACCGGAACGTTGTTTGTTCCGAGCCGGAGCATGGGTGGCTAGTTAGGTCATAAAGCAATGTTGATTATGTAATTATTAGTAATGATCACAAACAGCTTATGTTATGGTTAATAAATCTTTAGATAATGTAGACTGAACAAAGCTTCAATTTTTGTAAATTTGAAAAAATCAAGATATAAATCAATAAGAACAAACTATGAAATTGTAATTCAATGTTGATGTTGATGTCATAAATCGTACCCGGAAACGGCCTGTGTCAACAATCGATGCTCGGTGAATTCCGAGTTATTTTAGTGTTGACCAACTCAGGTCACTTTTATTTACCCGTGTTCACACACACACATACATTTTTCAAAAATCCAGAGTCAAAAACCTTTTTTTTTCCGCACACATACAACCACCACAGCTCACCACACCCAACACTTTACCAGCCCCGAGTCACAGTTTCCATACTTTAAGCGTATATGCATTTTTTTTATTATCGATTGTATCGATTTCATTTATTTTTTTGAAAACTAGGCTAGTTACTTGTCTCATCTCGTTAACTTCAAAAGCCGGTATCTCTGATTTTTTCGCTTTACATTTGCATTTTCTTTCAACATTACACTTTTTACATTAGAACTTTTTTCTCTCTCTTTCTCTTTCTCTTTTAATCTACTTTTTCTCAGTGACTAATTCATATCCTTTTTGAGCCATTTATTGCAATCACGTGTGTTATCCTCTTGCTGTTTTTTTTTTTTTTTTTTTCTCTTTTTTTTGCATCTAAATTGGACAAACAAAAACTTTAAAAGATTAACAAAAACGGTAACAAGACAAAAATGATGCCACTAATTCGATCGCAATTTCAACAATGCCCAAAGTTTGAAAAAACAAACAAAAATAATCATTAAAAATACATGAATCTAAATAACAATGAAAAAAACAAACTAAAACGTAACAATCTTCTTGGTCTGGTACTGATGAAATCCAAACTTTGAGCCAGCAAATTCAGAAGTTCCATCGGCTGCGTCGACCGCCACAACTCCAGAGACTCTGGATCGCTCTTTTGCAGCCTTGGCAGCCTCCTTAAGCTTTTCGTAGCCATCATCTGTATTGTGATAATGGAAAGCCAACCGGTTGCTTTGGACAATCAGTCCCCGCTTTCTGGCTTCTTCTTCCAAATACGTAATTTCAATGCCACTTCTGTTGCAGTCAATAAACATGAAATTCGTTTCGACTGGAACCTCAAACTTGTATCCAAGCTCCATTGTCATATACTTGGCAAGTCGCTTGACCTTGTCGTGCGTAGTCTTCATGGTTGGCCACACTTCGTCAATGCCAACATTGGCCGCTGCTGCCATAAATCCAACCTGTCTCATTCCTCCTCCTTGTTGTTTACGAATATACCGCGCTCGGTCAATCGTTTCTTTATCTCCGACAATTACGCTACCAATAGGAGCGCACAGTCCCTTTGAAACACAAATTGAAATGGTATCAAAATGTCGGCAGTATTCAGCCATTGAAATTCCAGTTTCTGCAGAAGCATTCCATAGTCTTGCTCCGTCCAAATGCATTCGGATTCCATGCTCTCGGGCATACTCGGAAATCCGTCTAATTTCGTCAATTGGCATCACCACTCCACTAATCGTGTTTTCAAGACAAATCAATTGCGTGGTTGGAACGTGGATATCTCTATATCCAACAACTCTGCTCTTGATGTCTTCCAAAGTAATGTATTTACCATTCTTGGGCAAAGCTGGATAAACCATGGCATTGCTAAAGACCGCAATGCCAGCAGCTTCGTTTCGGTACACATGTGCTCTGTCGTCACAAACAACAGAGGCAGCAACAGAGTACATCAAATTGCTGCGAATCAGAATCTGGTTACCCATGGTTCCAGATGACGCAAAAAGAGCAGCCTCTTTGCCAGTGATTTGGCACATTCGTTCAAGAAATGCAGTAGTGGTTTCGTCTTCGCCATAAACGTCGTCTCCCATTGAAGCTTCCATCATGGCATGCCGCATTTTTTCAGTGGGTGTAGTGAAGGTATCACTTCTAAATTCATAAGTAGCTCTGGATGACATTTTTGGTTTGTTTGGGGGAATTGGTTTGAAAAAGTTTTAAAAAAGTTTAAAAAGTTTTAAAAAGGCTTGAAAGTCTTGAAAGTCTTTAATTGAAAGTTGGAATCAAAAGATGATAGATTGGACAAAAAGTGAATTTTGGATAATTCAAAAAAAAAGGATTCTGAATAGCAAAACCAGCTTTACTTATAGATTTTTTTTTTTCAGATCCAAAATTTCAAATCCTAAATGAGTCAAATTTAATTGCGCCATTTAGTCATATCAGAAAAACAAAACTACATTTGAAATGTTCAGGATTTGTTTTTGTGTTTTCCAATATTGCTTTGTAATTGTGTTGTTGTAATTTATACTTGCATTTATCTTTTTGGGTTACATAACATTGTGCTTATTTGGTTTATTTACTTAACTTGTGTTTTTCAATTGAATTTTAAATCACGTCACAAAAGTTTCTTCAAACTATGCTTGTTCCGCTTTAATTTGTGTTCTCGCCTTCGATTTCAATCTTTCGACCTTTGGATGACTTCACGTCGGTCCATGAAGAAATGCTTGACGTGTCTGAAATGTCCTTGGACTTCTTGTCAAGACTGACACCCTCCTTCTTGACGTATTCAATAAGCTCTTCAGCCTTGTCACTGTACGAGACGGCAAGTCCAGTAAGTCCGTGCTTCATTCGGCGAAGCGATTTGGATTGGGGAATGTCGAGTTCATCAAGATTGGAATAGACTTGTTCAAATTTACGTTGAACACGCTCCAAAACTAAGACATACGTCTTCATTGGAAGCTTAATTGCGTCTCCAGC